>VDFB02292581.1:0-36550 GCA_007258455.2 Sequoia sempervirens
AACACAATACATAGTTGCAGCAAATGAAATAAATTTGATTAATTAAATCAAGAAAAATACATATGGTCTTCAAAGACCTTCCTCAACTCACATACCCATGTTCTCAGGCCTTCATATTGGGTCTTTGCAAACTCAACTCTGCATACATTTCCACTGGTTCAATATACTATGCAACCTCTCCAATAATTCATCACACATCGTCCCTTTTTGCAGTTTTTGTCAAAATTCCCTTTATTGTCTTCCCTTAAGCATGGTGCCACTCCTTTGCTCTTCTATGCACATTTTTCTAAGTGTGGACTTCTATTCCAGCTTTCCATAGTCATCTTCCTATCTCAAAGGCATTATTTTTTCCCAAGTTTCTACGATTGGTTTATGGCTTTATCATACTACCTTGATTAATCGGGTTCCATTTCATTTTAATTGGAAACTCTTCATTCCCCCGTGGCATCACCCTCTTCATATCTTCAACATATTATTGTTTCGTTAAATTGGCAACCACTAAATCTAAAATTTTTGGCTAAGAGTTGCAGCCTTTCACTTCTCCTTTCATCCTCTACTCCACATGACCCATCTACTAGTTTTTTTATCTTTTATGATTCTTATCTTTATTACACAGATTTTCATGATTTCCCACTATCACTTATGTTTAGATTGACCCACAATATGACACTGCTCACAAAATCTTAATTTACCATACCATCGACCCTTCCTCCATTCCTTTGTTCCTTCTCCCTAGGCTGCATGACACTCTCACACATACATTTGGTTTTTATTGTCAACCCCTCTTCCAAATTATTGCATCATTACATCAGCCTCCCCTTGACTCAATTGCCTAGAGTTTTTAATTTCTGCACAAATGACCTATAAACTTCCATATGCCAAGTGAATGCCTCCCCTTTTAATTGATCCTCCTTCCACTGTTGTTGTGTTGTTTTGCAAAATCCCATGTTGGCTTTTGAAATTGAGAAGGCACAATAAAGTTTAATTTCCCCAACTTTAATTTGAGTCCAAGACTCTTCAAGGTCTAAGCTTCCACATTTGAGACCATGTCGGTTGGAGTATTAGCTACAACAACATCATGAAACAAAAACACATCAAAATGTGAAAACAAAATCAACTGTATTTTTGGTTGGTGTTGATTGCTTGTCCACTTGTGTGCTCCTACACCATTTTCCAATGAGTAACCATGTCCTAGTTTTAAGAGGAGCTCTTGAAAAGAAAGATAAACACAATCAAATTTCATATTTCATAGGTTTTTAAGGCATGTATAGGTATTTTCTTTTGTATTTTTTCATTAGAGAACCATAATAGGTATTTTGTGTATGGATTTCAAACAAGATCATAATATAAAAAATCGTGTGCTTCTATTAAAATACTCACACATTAAGCCTATTCACATTTTGAAAGAGATTGATAAAATAGTTGATTAAAATGTACAATATGAATTTTCATTTATAGGTAATGAAGAGGAAATCCACCTATCATGTGGATTGGCAAGTACCCCATGATATGGCATAAATAAGTAGGCAATTGTTTTATAGGTTTCAACCTTTGGATCACTTGGAATGTGCAAACCAACAACCTATTTGACCAAGTCATCAACCTTGTTGACAAGTGTTGAATGACTACAAAAGTGACCTTTGAGGTGAGATAGAAAGTCCCCCAACCTCAAAAGGTATGCACATGAGGTTTACCAAACAACTAGGCAACCCTTAGAGGCCTAAAAGGTTGCACATTCAGTTAGACAAGATGTTATCTAACCTCATCAACCTAAGTACACTTTAGCTATAGTGAACAGATAAATTATTCACTCTTAACACCCCCTTTAAGTGATACTTGGGGAGATCACAAAAGTGTAATAGGTACAAAGAAATGGGTCCCATTTATGAGGCTGGTAAGGTACCCATGTACAATGATTACAATGATGATCTCTCATAAATAGAGAAAGATAAAAAACCTAGTGGGAAAAACAATCCTCCAAAAGAGAGAAAAGAAGAAGGATAAGACCTCTTGAAAAGGATGCCCCATGAACTTAGGAACATGATGAAGAATTCCTGAAGCATGTCAAATTTGTAAACTCTATTGAAGATGAAGTGGTGTTTCCTAGAATCAATGAACCTCCAAGAAATGGAGATCAAGATAGGAGATACAAAACATTGCATGATTGGACATATAGAACACTACTCAAACATGAATACAAAAAGACAATCAAACTCTGTGAAGTAAAAAATAAAGATAGTAATTTGATTCTAGAGTACTAGAATTTCACAAAACATGATCTATTGAAATAATCCCCCATTTGAGAGATAGAGATAGAAGGTCTATGAGACCCCTGAAAATAGAAGGTTCGTCCAGTGCTCCATTGAAAGGAGTTTCTCTATTAAAATAAATGTTAGCATAACATTTTCATAATCCCCCCTTAATGCTAAGAGGTATAAGCAGACTAACTGAAATTAGGCACAAAAGTATGCAAAAATTTAGACTCAGAATTAGGTCCAAAAGATGTACAAGAAATTTAAAAAAATGTGCATCAAGGAACACACGCATGAGGCAAGAATCACGAGGATCCATTGTTGTGATGTAAAATAATGGAAACACACATTTCATGAGAATAATGAGGATCCATTACTATGATGACTAATCAAGGCTCTACATAACCCCCTCATTATACTTTATAATTTAGTGTAAGTACAAAATTGCCTCCGTAAGGAACACATTCATTTGTTGTGGCATTTTATACGAGTGAATTTACAAAATTATTTATTGTTTTGAGTCCTTACAAATTTTTGTCATGAGGTAGATAATGAAGACAAATTTATTATGCCTTTCAAACCTAGAAAAAGTTACAAAAAAAATAAAATGAAAAGCCCCCTTCGCCATTTGTAAATTATTGTAAAACAATAAAAGACCTCCCTTTCCCAATTATGACAAAACCAAAAAAGCTACCCCTTAACAAGACTTTTGAGATTACTAGATAATTAAATTTAGCAAGTTTATCTTACTTCTAATGATTAGCATAAGCATAAAAGGCTAAAGAATTAATAGATCACCACACTTAAGATAGGGGGTTTGACCAATTCTTTTCAGAACCATTGGACAAATGAAAATGAAAAATGTTGTAAATAATAACAAATTTCAAACTACATACAAGGGTAAAAGAAAAAAGCTGGGTACACGAAGAGGGGAAGTTTCGGCCAAAAAACAATTCTCGCAGAAAACGCGTACACGTTATTAAAAAAAACGTGTATGCGTTATGCTTCAAGTACCTGAACCTAAAAAATGTGTATGCACTAAAAAACAGCGATTACCACGTTATATAACTATACTGCGGATTTTATAACATGAAGAATTGATTATTTAAAAACTTTTTGAAATGGGTGCCATTTGAGCTTACTTATTGGTCTGGCGTTATAAAGCCAGTTACCGTTCTTGAATTTATTTTAAATAATCAAAATGAACAATGTATTTTCTTAATGCATGCAGCATTAAAAATCGTATGTTTTAAAGTCAAAATTCTCAACTTGATACGCCTTGTTTTAAGGCTTGGGAAGCAACGAGGAAATCGAACCAACTGACGCGAACTAAAGGTGGGTCAACTTTGGCAATATGGTGATGGTTTTGAATAAATCATAAAAAAACTAAAATTGATAGAACTCTGATGTCTACTAAATATATAATTTTATTAACGTATTGGATTGTTTATTTTTAATTAATTTCTAACTAGTCCTTAAACTTTGAAATATCAAGTTTGCGTTTTAATAACTTTGGTTAAGTTTCTTGTAAAAATTATATATCAACTTTAGACAATTCTCTACACAATGAAAAGAAAAATTAAAATGTTTGAAGTTTCGTGCAGTACATGTGCTTTTCGTACAGGTTAATTTTTGTAAACGGCGTTAAAGGCCAATAGAAATTTAGCTAAAGAAAATATTGAGACGAAAATTACGAAATCAGGATCAGGCTTCGTGATAAGTAGATTTGATCCCTTTTAAGAGCTGGTTTACAATTTCTAGGAGGAACAATTTTTTGCTAAAATCACATTTTTAGAAAATATAATGATTTAAGCCTTAAAATGTTCCATTTAAATAATTCCAATTGAAGAGGGTTTGATCAAACCATATTAAATCAAACCCCCTTGGATAGAACCCCACTAGTTTTAAACCATACCTATAATGGAGTCTCCTTTACACTTATCAATCTTGATAAAGCTTTCGATTTTACTTTTTTGGGATCAAATGGTATTCATTTAAAATTTATTTTTGCATGTATTCCTTACATAAGCCCAAAAGAAGTATAATTTTAAATAGAATTTAATTTTATTATTATATTTATTTTTATTTTCGTGAATGTAGGTTTCAGCGAAAATCAAAAAGCTCTTTCTGTTCACATGTGGAAGAAACAGCAGATTATTAAAAAAAATAAAAAATATTAGTTACTTGGATATTGAAGTCATCAACAAAGAAAAAAAAAAAATTCAGCGCAAAAAAAGTTACGTTCTATAGTTCTTTATGTGCGAATTATAGTGGCTTCAATTTGAAAACTTGATTAAAAGAAAAATATTGGGCCAAAAACTACCGATAATTAAAAGGCTTACTAAATATTAGAATTCCTAAATATAAATTTGAAAGAATTATAATTTTATCCTTCATGGAAAAAAAGTTATGCGTTATACAGTGAGCGTCCTTTTTTTCAAAAATTGTTTTATGAAAAAAAATAATTTTTGAGGGAGATGGAGATGGAAAAAGTGCAATCTGATTCCAAAATTTTTTGAAAAAAATATATTTAGAATCTATAGAAAAAATTTCACAAAACTCTATTTTGTATCATCTTCAATTTCCTTATGGTTTAGCCGCTATAGGTGCTCAAAAGTGAATATTTAGTTTAAAAAAATTATTTCAGTGTCCTGTTTGGCTAAAAATTGTAAACTATTACTGTGGAATCACCCGTTGTTAGCTCTCTTTTCCCAAAATTAATTATCAAAATACTTTTATTTGGGTCAAAAAGTGTTTTCCGTACACGTGCTTGGTATTGTAAAACAATAGAGACTTTTAAAAAGTGGTTTTTATAGATCCCTATCAAAATTTAATTTATATAATTTGGGTATTTGAATAATTTACATATTTGGAAATTAGATTCAAAATTATAAAATTTCATATTACTAATTTTTTTAAAGATTCATTGTGTAAGTGTCTCAAATTTTCAGTCCAAGTGTGACAAATTCTGAAAAATAACAAAAACACTTCCACTTTTTGAGCTTTTTGTGAACTCAACCTTTTGGATCAACCCACAACACAATTAGGAGTCTTCTTTTGGAATATCACCCAAATAGCAATGGTGTGGGAATTTTGATAGCCATAAGAGAGATGTAAAGGTGAATACTTCAAAAAGTAGATTGACGTCATGAGGAAGTTGAATCCTCTTTAAATAACCAACCCTTAATCGCTTGCTTATGTAAACACCTCATTTGTCTACTAGGAGGTGACACTCTAGTTTTACTATGCACACTAATTTGCAAGAGGCTCCCCTTCTCCACCAATACTTCTATGTCATCCTTGGTTTATACTAAATCTATCATATGCAAGTATGTGGTGGATTTGAAGACTTAAAGAGGCTGTGATTACATTGAGATGATTGTTGATGTAGAAGTAGGCCACAAAAATGATGCACAATCTTTATTGCTTGTGCCATAGATAAGTTGATCGTTGCTAAAAGTGTGAAGGTTGATTAAGGTGGAGTTGCTTGATCTATGATGCTATCATAGTCTCTACTCTAACACCTTGGCTTGTGAATGAAACCTCAACCAAATTGCTATGTAGGCCACATCTAGAATAATCTAGTTCAACTCCTTAAACACAATGATTAAGGTTGTTTAGGTTGCTATTTGGAGATTTCTTCCTCTATCCACACACATGGATGTTGAAAACATGTGACCAAAGCAATGTTGAAGAGCTAGAGATTCCTTTCTTCTGGTTAATGGGCATTGAATCCATTTATGATGGGAGCCTAAAAAAGAGAATAGATGGTTGCTTAGCGTATAGAAAGACTTGGCTCTTTCTTGTGAGTTGTTTGTGTGATTTTCCAAATACAATGAACAAACCCAAAAACTCCATGAGTTGTAATAGGCCAAAATTCCTGCAATTGCCCACCTCGATCAACCCTTGACACATGTAGATGCACATAGCAATCCAAACTCAACACTTAAGTTGATCCACAAATAATTGCGCCCAAGCAGAGCTCATTTTTACATGCAAATAAAATTAAATGGAACTCTAGTTAGGCTTGATGCAATATTTTGGGAAGGGTTTGGTTGAGTGGCTATGATACCATGTTAGGATTTCTAACAAGATCATAACAATGAAAATATTGTGCTTCCACAAAAACACTTGCACACAACGATCCTAATTCACATTATCAAAAAGATTGATAAAATAGTTGATAAAAATGTATAATATGACCTTGCATATATAGGAAGGAAAAAGGAATCCACCTATCACGTGGATTTACAAGTGCCCCATGATGTGGCATAAATTAGTAGACAATTGTCCTATAGGTGTCAACCTTCAAATCACTTAGAATATGCAAACCAACAACCTATTTGACCAAGTCAGCTTGACCTTGGTGACAAGTGTTGAATGACTACAAAAGTGACCTTTGAGGTGAGATGGAAAGTCTTCCAACCTCCAAATATATGCACATGAGGTTTACCAAACCTCTAGGTAACCTCTAGAGGCCTAAAAGGTTACACATTTAAAGTTAGACAAGATGTTGTCTAACCTCATCAACTTAAGTACACAGTAAGCTATAGTGAATAGATAAATTATTCACTCTTAACATTTTATGCTTTTAATAGTTGAATGTCACTTGAAAATTCACACTTCTAAGCTTGAAACCAAGGTTACAAATTCTTTTATCTTGTGTTAGTGATGGCCTTAAAGTAATTTTTTAGTTGGGATATTATTGAAAACTATCCATGGGATGCTACTAGGTATATGAAATCCACCATGAAAGGGCAAGCTTTTGTTGATATTTTGGGGATGCCTTTTGAGAATAAAAGAGACCTATGCAAATTTGTAAGTTCAAAAAATAAATACATCACCACTTAACAATTATTCTTAGAGAAATAAACTAGCATCTTTTCTATTTGAGTGAATATATTTTTAGATAAACTATGCAACAAGGAAATATTGGTATATTTAACATATGAGGTGAGAAAGACAAGTATTATTCAAATTATAGAGATGAAAATTTTCCTCTCGCTACAAATAAAGATTATTTTAATGGTTTTTGGGTTGTTTTCTATCATTAAGAATCTTGGCGATGTTTCTATAAATTTTAAGGTGCCAATCTACTATGTCTTATTTGAGATTTTTTCATAAAGGATTGTAAATTTCAATTTTAAAATTGAATGTATGATAGTTTATTTTGCAAATAGTTCTCCACTAATAGCATACTATTTAGGAGATTCATGTGTCTTTGATTTCCCATTTTCTATTATGTTATATTTTTTTTAAGCTTGAATTCAAAATTGAATATAAAAACCTCTTTAATTTAACCTACCCTTGATCGCTTGCCTATGTGACACCTCATTTCTCTACTAGGAGGTGACACTCTATTTTCGTTGTGCACACTAATCTGCAAGACACTCCCCTTCTCCACTAGTACTTCCATGTCATCCTTGATATATACTGAATCTATCATGTGCAAGTATATGTTGGAGTTGAAGACTTCAAGAGGTTGTGGTTACGTGGAGATGACTATTAATTTAGAAGTAGGCCACAAAAATTATGCACAATCTTTGCTGCTCATGCCACATATAAGTTGGTCATTGCTAAGTGTGAAGGCTGATTGAGAAGGGATAGCTTGGTCTACAATGCTATTGTAGTATTTTCTCTATGGCCATTGCTTGTGTAGGCCACATCTGGAATAATCCACTTCAACCCCTTAAACATAATGATTAAGGTTGTTTAGTTTTCTATTTATAGATTTCTTCCTCTAACAGTGCATAGGGATGTTGAAAACATGTGAAAAAAGCAATGTTGAAGAGCTAGAGATGCGTTTATTCTAGTCAATGGGCATTGAAGCTGTCTATGATGGGAGAAAAAAATAGAGAATAGATGGTTGCTTTGCCTATAGAAAGACCTGCATTTTGCTTGTGAGTTGTCTGTGTGATCTTCTAAATACAATGAACAAACCCAAAAACACCATGAGTTGCAATAGGCCAAAATTCCTACAATAGTGCACTTCAATTGACCCTTAACACATGTAGATGCACATAGCAATCCTCAACCAACACTTTAGTCGATCCACAAATAATTAGACCCAAGCAGAGATTAGTTTTACATGCAAATTAGATTACATGAAACTCTTGTTAGGCTTGATGCAACATTTTGGGAAGGTTTTTGCTACATGGCTTTGATACCATGTTAGGATTTCTAACAATATCATAACAACAAAAACCTTGTGCTTCCACAAAAACACTTGCACACAATGAGCCTAATTCACATTATGAAAGAGATTGATAAAATAGTTTATTAAAATGTACAATATGACCTTGCATATATAGGGAAGGAAGTAGCAATCCATCTCTCATGTGGATTGACAAGTGCACCGTGATGTGGCATAAATAAGTACACAAGTGTCCTATAGGTGTCAACCTTTGGATCACTTGGAATGTGCAAACCAACAACTTATTTGACCAAGTCATCTTGACCTTTGTGACAAGTGTTGAATGACTACAAAAGTTACCTTTGAGGTGAGATGGAAAGCCTTCCAACCTCAAAAGGTATGCCCATGAGGTTTACCAAACAAATAGGTAACCTCTAGAGGCCTAAAAGGTTGCACATTAGATGTTAGACAAGATGTTGTCTAACCTCATCAACCTAAGTACACTTAACCTAATACAATAAATAGATAAATTATTCACTTTGAAATTTTATGTTGGAAAATGTGCCACAACTTGCTGGCTTGAACCTCTATTAAAGACTTGGCATTTTTCCCCTTCATTTGGTCTTCTTTGTCCGCCTATTTCCCAAAACTTGAACCTTGAAACTTAAGTCATGGGGTTATGAAAGTTTGTAACTTGGCAACAATGTGTTGGTCACAGATCACTATAGATTCTAACCTTGGAACCTTGTCGCAGACTTTGGGAAGTTTCTTAACTTCCTGACTGACTGATCTTCTTCGATGTTGCGGTGTTCAGGAAAATCCTAACTATTGGCTGGAGGTTGTGAAGTTTTGGTTTCTCTCGACTGGGTGACATGCCTGTTGGATGGTGGGACCAATCTGTGTGGATGGTGATGTCAACTGTACGACAATGACTTGGATGCCGATAGATGTCGAGACCACTTGGAGGTTGGGATTTAAATATTTAAGTCTTTTCTGAGAGACTTATTGTGAATATTGTAGATTCCCATCTTGATTCTTTAGAATTGCACAAGTGGGTGTACAAGTGAGTTGGTAACAAAAGGACTAACTCGTGGATACCTAAAGTCTTTGGGATTTTGTTTATAAACTAATGACTGTTAATATTCTGCGCCAATGTGGGATAATGTCGATGGTTGAGTTTCTTGTCAGTTAAGTGAACTGAATTGGTTTGAACAATAGATTCCTGGAAATCAAAGGGTCAAAGGTTGTATAGCTGAAAAAATAGCAAACCTGTTGGTGTTGTGTGTTGAGAGAAAAGGAAAAAGTTTGGTCTCGGTTGAGCATACTATATGTTAGAAGAACATTGTAACAATGTTGCGATTAACTGTGGTTGGCTGATTGTATAGCTATTGTGTGTTATCAGAGAACAAATACACGTGAAGAAGAGATCTGTAACTTTATTCTAAATTTATTTTACTATGAATAAATTGGTCTTTGTTTGGTGGTGGGTTTTTCCCTCGGAAGGGTTTTACCATGTAAATTTAGTGTTCATTCTCTGTTGATAATATTGTCTATTCTTTTATGTGTGATTCTTAATGCTCTGTAATTTGGAATTAAAACTACTTCTGCACTATTCCCTTGTGAATTGACATTAGGAAAGTGATTTCCACACTAGAGTCTTTCCTTACAAATGGTATCAGAGCTTGGCCAATTGTGTTATCCTTGTGGGTTGGGTTGGTTTTTTGTGTCATTTTTGAAGTGGGAATTTTGTAGAAACTTGGTAATCTTGATTGCAGATTAAGATGGAAAGCACATCAGGAAAGATTGAAATTGACAAATTCAATGCTAGCAAATTTGAGTTGTCAAAACTCAAAATGGAAGATTTGTTGGTGGATCGTGACCTTTGGCTTGCTGTGTTTGGAATGAAATCTTCAGGAATGAAGGAAAAAGATTGGGATCTCGTAGACAGAAAAGCAAAAGGGTTGATAAGACTATTTAGTAGACTCAG
Organism: Sequoia sempervirens; assembly: GCA_007258455.2. Classification (NCBI taxonomy): domain Eukaryota; kingdom Viridiplantae; phylum Streptophyta; class Pinopsida; order Cupressales; family Cupressaceae; genus Sequoia; species Sequoia sempervirens. The sequence goes on from VDFB02292581.1 coordinate 10,373, forward strand.
TTCTCCTAAACGTTCATGAAGAGAAGACTACATCTTTGTGGAAGAAGCTTGGAGAAATTATTAGAGAAAGTCCTTGGTGAATGAGTTGTTCTGAAGGAAGAAGTTATACTCTTTGAAGATGGAGGAAGGGGCATATGTGGCTGATTACCTGAATACTTTTAGCAAGCTTATTGCTCAGTTAACATCTGTGAGTGTGAACATAGATGATGAGGATCGTTGTATGCTCTTGTTGTGTTCTTTGCTTGATTTGTGGGATCATTTAGTGATGGTGATTGGGAGCACGAAAACCACTTTCAAGATGGAAGATGTGGTTGCTTCTTTGTTATCAAAATAGATGATAAGAAAATCTTTTGATATGGTGAAGGAGGCTCTTGTTGTTCGTGGCAGATTGAAGGAGAAAGGCAAGAAGGACAAGAAGTCTAAATCTAAATCTGAAGGGAGATTAAAGTCTCCTAGAAAAGTCCAAGGTGAAGTGCTAGAATTGTGGGTAGGTCGGGCATGTTCAAAAGGAATGCAAAGAGGAGAAAAAGAAGAACTCTGCTGATAATGATTCTTCTTAGAGAAAAGCTAATGCCTTTATTGCAGCCTTGGAAACTTGGGCATTCGATGATGTCTCGTTGATAGACTCTTGAGCATCTTTCCACATGACATCTTATAGAGATTGGTTTCTCAAAGTATGAAGAATATGATGGTGGAAAGGTGTATTTAGCAAGCAATTCATCTCTAGAAATAGTAGGTCGTGGAAGAGTCAGAATTTAGCTTCCTGATGTGGAAGGATTAAGGGAATTGATGGCGTAATGCATACACCAAGTCTGGCTCAGAATTTAATTTATGTAAGTAAGCTAAATGATGTTGGAGTGCAAGTTTGGTTCTCTAGCAATGACTACAAAATGACTAGAGGCTTGATGGTGTTGGCTAGAGGTGCCAAAATTGGTACTCTATCCAAGTTGAATGCACTTGTTGTTCAATGTAACAGTGTCTCTGGAAAGTCACAAAAGGTTGTTCGTGTAAAGGAGACTAAAGCTTCTATAGGGGCTAATTCATTGCAAGTTAAACTTCCTACAAAGAAGACTATGCTATGGCATCATAGGCTTTGTCACATTGGTGAGGAAGGCTTAAAATCCTTGAAAAATACAAACTTGGTTGAGGGGCTTAAAGATTGTAACCTGTAATTTGAATTTTGTGAACATTGTATATATAGAAAACATCATCGTGTTTCATTTTACTCTAGTCCTCACAAATCTTTTGGTGTTCTGGATTATAAACACTCTAATGCTTTTGGTCAAGTAACCATTCCTTCGTTATTGAAATCAAGATATTATGTTTCCTTTCTTGATGATTATTCGAGAAGGGCATTTATATATTTTCTAAAAAGTAAATCAGAAGTGTTCAGTCGATTTAAAGAGTTCAAGAACTGGGTTGATAATAAAATTGGTAAGAAAATCAAATGTTTGAGGATAGATAACAATGGTGAATTTTGTTTTACAGATTTTGAAAGGTATTGAAAAGACCATTGAATTAAAAGGCATAAAACAACACCTTACACTCTGCAATAAAATGGAGTTGTTGAAAGGTTGAACATAATGTTGATGGAGAGATCAGGAAGTATGTTGAATAGTGCTAGTTTAGAGAAAAAGTTTTGGGTTGAAGCTGTGGCTACAACATGTTACTTGGTAAATCGATCTTCTTCGAAACTCATTGACAAAATGCCTATGGAAGCTTGGTTTGGTAAGAAGCCATATCTGAGACATGTTCATGTCTTTGGTTGTAAGCATATGTTTATGTGTTGAATGAGAAGAGAACTAAATTGGAGAACAAAGTTGTTAAGTGTATCTTCATTGGCTATGACATTGGTGTGAAAGGATACAGGCTTTGGAATCTTGTGATTGAAAATGTGGTATACAACAGAAGTGTAATCTTTCATGAGATGAAACCTTCTTTAGTGGATTTGCAGTTAGGGATGAAAGAATTCAAGGAGAAAAATGATTGTGTTGAAATTCCTCTAACACCTGAAAAAGATGAACAACAAATTGATAATATACCTAAAACTGAGGAGAGTTAAAGTAGCTCTAAGAGTTCTGAAGAAGAACTACAACTTCAACCTTAGGTATGGGTTCTCTTTGTTAGATTCTACTTGTGTATATGTTTTGATTACTAATACTAGGGTATGTCTGAGGGATCATGATGGGCCAAAAGTGGCAATATTATGGGTATTTGTAGGGTATGTATGGCTGACTTTTTTACCCAAAATTGATGAAACAATGGTTTTAGAGATTCTCAGATTTCCACCAATATAAATTATTCTTAATTTGAATTTAATAAATAATTATTATTAATTTTCTATTAGAATCTGTTAAAGTCTGATCGATAGGCTAATTGAAAAACATCTATAACTTTAAAACAATACCACATTTTTTAATCTAAAACATGTGTCACATTCTAAGCACTTCACATTCTATAGGACTACAAAAGAAAAATTAAATTTCATGAAGTTTGACCAAGTTAAGGTGGTCAGACATACGAGTTTTTTATATTTTTAAAAGTTGTAATAAAAAATTCATAATTAATTATTTACTTGGAAAAAAATTATAAAAAAATATACATCACATCGGACATGAATCCTCACTTATATACAAAATCTATAAAAATATTATCATTTTATTATGGTTAGGGTGGTCGGAATCAAACACCTACTTCTTATTTTTTCCCTAAAATTTAAGTACTACTATACTAAAATTTCAAATTTTCACCAAATAGTTTTTTTTTTTAAAATAAACCTAGTAGTTTAGAAACTACATTCAATTCTCTACATATTCTATTCTTACATATTTTTGAAATAATATAGATAACTTATTCAAATTTTTACATCAAGTTGCCTAACTCTAATTTTTCTGAATTTTTTGCCACTTAAGGGCCTATTTTTTCTATGATGATCCTGCACATACCCACTAATGAGCCTAGGACTGTAAAAGAGGCAATTGGAATGCTTGATTCAAACTCTTGGTTGGAAGTCATGAATGAGGAAATGTCACCATTAGAGAAGAAATGGTTGAAAAGGTTGCCACATCATAACCAACCCACCCGATGCCCCAACCCCATCAACTATCAAGTGGAGCAAATTAGGCCAAATAGGGTATGTGCAGATAATGATGGGCCAAAAAGTGGCAATATGATGGGTATGTGGCTATCGACTATTTTTTTACCCAAAATTGATGAAACGAAAAAGGTTTTTAAAGGAGATTCTCAAATTTCCACTGATATAAATTATGCTTTTCTTTGAATTTAATAAGTAATTATTATTCATTTTCTATTCAAATTACGACTAAAGTCCTGATTGATAGGCTAATTGAAAAACATCTATAGCTTTCAAATTATCACATTTTTTGAATCCAAAACATGTCACATTCTATGCTTTGCATACTATAGGATTAAAAAAGAAAAATGAATTTCATGAAGTTTTGACCAAGTTAAGGTGGTCAGACATATGAGTTTTTATATTTTTTCAAAAGTTGTAATAAAAATTCATAATTAATTATTTACTTGGAAAAAAATTACAAAAAATATGCATCACATTGGGGCATGAGTCCTCTACTTATATCTAAAATATTATAAAAAATATTATCATTTTATTTTGGTTAGGGTGGTCAGACAGACACCTACTTATTTTTCCTTGAAATTTAAGTATCACTACATTAAAATTTTAAATTTTCACCAAATAGATTAATTTTTTAAACAAACCTAGTAGTTTAGAAACTACATTCAATTTGCTACAGATTGCATTCTTACATATTTTTGAAATAATATAGATAATTTATTCAAATTTTTACATTAAGTTGCCTAACTCTGATTTTTCTGGTTTTTTTGCCACTTAAGGGCCTATTTTTTCCATGATGATCCTGCACATACCTAATAAAATTGCTATATTTATGAAACTCAACAACAATCATCTTAGTTTCTTGTAAAACAAAAATGTCAAGCTTGAACTCTTTAATAAACATTCCATGAGAGGATCAACATATTCCATGAGAGGATCAACATTTCTTATTATGTCTATAGCCAATTTGCTCCAAATTCACTTGATTTACATTAGCAATATCTTTCATTGTATTATTCTATATAGTGGTTTAAGGGCCTGTTTTTTCCATGATGATCCTGCATATACCCAATAAAATTGTTATATTTATGAAATTCAACAATAATCATCTTAGTTTCTTGTAAAACAAAAATGTCAGGCTTGAACTCTTTAATAAACATTTCATGAGAGCATCAACATATTCCATGAGAGGATCAACATTTCTTATTATGTCTAGAGCCAATTTGATCCAAATTCACTTGATTTACATTAGCAATATCTTTCATCATATTCTTCTATATAGTGGTTTAACCTAACTTCTTCACAACCTTGGTACTAGTCCCAACATCAACCAACCTTCTTGGGCTAGCCAGCTTGGGAGAGCTAAGCAGACCATCTAAACCCAAGATGATTTTGAGTATAGGATGAGCCACACAAGGGATAACCTAAGTAGGATAAGATGCTGCCAATTCAAGGATCATTACAAAGACATTGACCAAATTTATCCCAAGGACAACATTTGACAAGGGGTTCAAGGTCAACATAAAAGAGAACAACACTAGGCTATCTTCTAGCAAGGGGGAGTCCTTGGGGAAACAATGGTCCACCAAAAGGGATTGGGAGAAAAGAATGGAGATGGGATTTGGGGTAGAAGGAGTAGGCTTAGCATATGTAGACACTAGAGAGGGGGAGGACTGGAAAACCGAGGAGGGAAGCTTAGGAACAATTGATGAGGCCAACATGGACACCAGTTTGGGTGGGGAGTAGAAAACCTCCAACCCAAGGGACCAGGAAGCCACATTCTTGCCCTTAACCAAGGGGGTTGAAACCTTAGGCAGACCTTCAGGACAAGCATTGCATTTATATCCAACAGAAGAACAAAGTTGACAAAACAAATTAGATTTTTCATATTTAATGGCTTGAGACCACTTACCAAGCCTAGATTTAAGAGTAACCAAGTTCAGGAGAGCTTTATTTGGTTCAATGTTGACGTAGAAATGAGAAAACATAAGTGTAGTTCGTTCCTTCATGAAATAATCTAGAGAGAGAAAGTTTCTAAAGGAGTTGGCCAATCTTGCAATTATCCCCTCATCCCAAAATGTTAGGGGAGGCCCAGGAGCGAAACATAGGTTGGAAGTGCAGTTGCCAAGTGAGTAGAAGGATCAAAGCCTAGTCAACACTTAGAGATAGAAAGATTCTACTTTCCAAAGAACCAAGGACCATTGATTAGGGTAGAAAATAAATCCTCCGTAAGGGAGAAGCTAAATCCAAAGTGGAAAAAGGAACCTTTAACATCCCAACGAGAAGAATCTCACTAACAAATTCACTCAATGTTAGGTTGCCTTCCCACAAACCTACCAATAAGCCAAATTTCCATTTTTTTTCTAATGAATGATCAATGCAAGGGTCCTGTATTCTTACAGTGGTTCCCTCATCTAAATGTAGAATCTAGATCCCATCCTCAACTGCACATGCCTTTATTTTATATATGAAAATTTTGTCATATTATAGGAAGTAAAAATAATGTTTTGATAGAGAGGCTATCATAATCTTAAATTGAAAAAAATTCACCCATAAATCTAAAGTTGTTTGGCTTCCTTTTCACTTTAATCATCCTAGTTATAGATGAACAATGTCCCAACCTTAAACCATAGGAAACAAAGCAAAATAATTGCTTACATGTATTTTGACTTTCTTTCAATTTGATTTATTTTCAAAGGAAGATATCGAAGATTAGGTGAATACAATATTATAAGGCTTGATTAATTGATTCTATTAACTAATAAGAAAAATAAATTTGGATTGTTAGATGCAGTGCTTAAATGGAAAACTCCCCATAGTGAGTTACGCAATTGTTTCTTTAATTACTCCTTTATTGATATTCCTTATCGATAAATTCATTGAAAGATTAGATACAATTGGCTCTAACATCTTGTACAAGTATTAATAGAAAACAATGAGATGTATTTATTTTATTCTCCAATATAGAAGCAAGAAATATAGATAAATAGATATTTTCTTTCATCTATACTTGTCTCTATATGTATGCAAGAGTATTAAATTGTGCTTAATACTTTGCCTGGGATGGATGTTGCTGAAATAGGCTCTCCTAATAGAGAAAAACTAGATATCAATTTTAGTCATAAATCCATGTCTTTTCTAAGTTTTAGTTTGAAACAAGGATCTATAAAAACTCATAAATATCTAAAAGACGATCATTTTTAATAGGTTTGAGTTTGGAATGTGACTCAATAATTAAAGATTAAATATTTCAAGGAGATTCAAAAATTGGGACCTACTTCATTTCTTCAAATTTATGTGTAAAATGAAAATAACTAAAATTTAAATATTTTGATAGGTTTTCAATAAATTTTTTCTTAAATTTCAAAGATTATGCGGCTCAAATGTTTTAAATTCTGAAATGATAAGATCCAAAGCAATGACTTCTTGTTTTGAAACAAAAAACATACTACATCAATGATTTTATTCATATGCAAAAGTGTTAACTAATTATATTATTTTAAAATAGAAAATTTTATTTTTAACTATTCAACCAATCAATTTTTAAAAGGCCAAGAAGCCTATCTTTAATATATAAAAAATAATTCATAGTTGAACCATTCTAAATACTTTAAGTTAACTTAAGATTTATAAATAAATATCTTTGAAAAAAAATGCGATCAAAATTCCCTTTAGCTCCACAAATTATTAAATAATATAAATTGTCAAAGCTATGTTAGTACTAAGGATCAAAATGGATATACTACTTTGATTAATTGACCATTTCAAAAGAGTTTTCATAAATATTTTATTTTCTCATGTTATTGAGTACCACATTATATAAAGTTCATATCACGTATCTATTCTTTGACTATTTTTGCACAATTGAGGGCTAAGATTTTTATAATCAAAGAGTTAGTGATATTATACTCACCAAAGCTTTCTCGTTTATTCCTTTCATCCAAAGCTTCATCAAAATGATTACAAGCCATCATAGAGCGTATATAGTCTAGATTATGGAACTGGCTTGATCCTCATGCATTGTTAACATGCTTTTATGTTGTTATAACCTCCATCACTAAAAAACTAAATTTGTAAAAATAGTTCTTCTAGGATATTTTGTTGTTGACATAATTCTGTAGAGCTCAATATCATTTAGTACCTATTATTCTATCATTTGACTTATGGGTGCCTTCTTAGCCCACATTTTTTGAAAAACTAATATGTTTTTACCCCTTTATCCTTATTGTCCATCATCAAGACTAAGAGATTTAATATTAATATATTAGATGTAATTGAGATTTAAGTACTCTATTCCTTTATTTATAATTGATATTATCCTCAAAAATTTATTTCATTTTTAAAAACCTATGTATAAGTATCTCTCAAATATTTATCAAGACTGCAACCCTTTACATATTCATATAACAAATCAAATGCATTTTCTTCAATACACCATGCAAGTAGAGATGCTAAATTTTTGTATTTCTTTCCTTAAGAAGACTCACTTCATTCTCAATTAATTTCTTATTTTTTTCTATACATTTAATTTTATTTATAGTTGGTAGTTGTTGCTAAAAAAGCGGTTGTTGTGGAAAAGAGGGAGATGTTGTCTATTGAAGAAAAATGGTTGGAAAAGAGGACTAATGATGGTAAGCAAGTTGATATGGATGATTTAAATAATGATGCTCTTGTATCTTTGAATGAAATTATTAAAGGGAAGAGTTTCAAACAAGAATATGCAATGGATGTGGAACTGAATAGTGACAATGAGATATTGGAATATGAGATGGAGTTTTGAAGGCTTGTGGATGAAAAATACATGAGAAGGGGAAGATACAAAAATAAAAAGGAAAACACATGAAAACAGCTTGAAAACATAGCAGTTGTTTCATAGTGATGTTTGAAGAAGAGGAATAAAAGAGCAAAAAAAATGTTTCGGATTGATGCCCTCATGTGCGGGAGCACATTGTTTGTGCCTTGGGAAGCTTGATGCAAGGGCATCACCATTTGTAATAATTTTGAGTGTGCACATTTAGGTTTTGAATTTTTGGTCTTAATTTTGTTTGTCTATGTGGTCTTTTGATAACTGATAGACAAGTAATGAGAGTTCCCTCTCCTTATCATGCAAAAGGAAAAAAGATCTAATTATATCATGCAAGAAAGAAAGGAAGAAATAACTATTTTTTGGAATGTGGATCGAACTGAGGAAAGAAGGAGAACATTCAACAACGGTTTGAAGGGGATGGCTGAGAAGAATGCAGAGCATACTGTCATTAAAAAGATTGAAGAATGGTGTGATTGCCAGCAACTGATCCTCGAAGATAGACCGATAATATCTTTTGGGGAGAGGAGGTCGATAAGGATCAGCTGAAGTTTTATTAGGTGCATGGAAGTGAAGAAAGTGAAGGGTGTGAGGAACACGAATAAGAGGGAGTAGTGAGGGAAGGCTGTCTCTTTTAATAAACTATTACTTTATTTGTCATTCATATGATAAAGATGATAGCCTTTATATGTTTAAGTTTGATTGTATATCATCTTTAAAAATTAACATATGATAGGGGTTGCACATTCAAAATATACCTATCTCTTCTTCAAAATCATGCTTACGAGGAAAGAAATTGTGTTAAATGATGTTGATATGTTTAGGTAGATCTTTCCTAATTTCAATATTATGGGTTTTGGGTCATTAGTAAGTTGAATGATGAGATCCAAAATAAAGATTCTCCTTTGAAAATTAAAATATTTTTCGATGAATGATACTTACGCATGAGTTTTCATCATTCTTTTTAAATTGAAAATTGATATATCTTCGCTATTTTACTATCTTTAACCAAAAACAAAAATTATTTTTAACTGACTAATCAATTATTTTTGAAGACTAAGAAAACCTTATTTTAATATACGAAAAAGATTTGACATTCTAATTCACTTTTATGTTAATTTGATTTATAAACAAAAATTTAAGAAAAATTGGCGATAAAAAATTATTTGAGCTCCACATATTACTAACCAGGCAATTGTCAGTTATGAAAAATTGATATATTATTTTGATCAGCTGATCATCCTCAAAATTCTTCCTTTAAGTATTTTTTTCCATATTAGTGCTATTCAATATCACATATTCATTATCAAGTTCCTTCTTGTGGTCAAATATATTTGAAGGCCAAATTTGTTGTAGTCAAAGAATTTGTGAGATCATGCTCATCAAATCCTTCTCGTTTAAACCTTTTATTTAAGCTTCCTATAAATGATTGCAAGCTATCATATAATGTACATAGTATAGAATGTTAAATTAATTTGAGTCTTGTGTATTATCAACATGTTTTTGTCTTGTTATCGCCTCCAACACGACAATACCAATATTTTAAAGGTCATTGTTCTAGGAGAATATTTGGTTGAGACAATAATTTAGAGTCTAATACCATTTAATACATGTCATTGTATCACTTAAATTGTAGATGTTTTTCTTGTTAACATGCTTTTAAACCTGAATTCAATAATTTTTACCCTTTTTTATCTTATTATCTACTATTAATTTTTGGGGTTTTATATCAACATGTATGATTTTATTGGGATGTAAGTATTCTATTCCTTCAGCTATACTTGATATATAATTCAAACATTGGTTCCTCCTCTACCAAATTTGTTCATAATTTTTTGTCAAATATTTATCAAGGCTATAACTACTAACATATTCATACACCAAATAAAAATCATTTTATGTAATACATCATATAACTAGAAATGTTAAATTTTTGTTCTTATTTTTTAACAGAAGACTCACTTCATTTTCAACTAATTTCTTGTTTCCTTTCTATATATATTTTATTTCTTATATAACAACTTCTTTTCCTTTTAAGTTGCCCATGTACACTCTTCCAAAGATTCATTCCCCAAGTGTGTATCACTATGCACATTAATCTTTCATTTGGAATATCTCATCATTGTAATGTTTGTTGAGGTGGATAACAAAAGAAATCTTTTGAGATTCTTTCATTATGCCTATTTCTTATCTATTCAATTAGAGTTACAATTTCAATCATTTTCGCTACACTATGTTACCTTACAATGATGAGATATTTCAAATGAAAGTTTAATGTACACAATGATACACACTGGGGTAAGGAAACTTTGAATGAGTGTATATGGGTAATTTAAAAGGAAAAGATGTTATATAAAAAATAAAATATAGATGAAAAAGAAATAAGAAATTAGTTAAGAATGAAGTGAGTCTTCTATTACGAAAGAAACACAAAAAATTAGCATTTCTAGTTATATGATGTATTAAATAAAATGATTTTTATTTGGTGTATGAATATGTTAGTAGTTATAACCTTGATAAATATTTGACAAAAATTATGCACAAATTTGGTAGAGGAGGAACCAATGTTTGAAGTTAAATATCAAGTATAGTTGAAGGAATAGAATACTTACATCCCAATAAAATCATACATGTTGATATAAAACCCCAAAAATTAATAGTAGATAGTAAGATAAAAATGGTGAAAATTATTGACTTTAGGGTTAAAGGCATGTTGACAAGAAAAACATCTACAATTGAAGGGATAGAATAACATGTACTAAATGGTATTAGACTCTAGATTATTGTCTCAACCAAATATTCTCCTAGAACAATGACCTTTAAAATATTGGTATTGTCGTGTTGGAGGCGACAACAAGACAAAAACATGTTGATAATGCACGAGACTCAAGTTAATTGTACATTCTAGACTATGTATGTTACATGGTAGTTTGCAATCATTTGTAGGAAGATTTAAATAAAAGGTTTAAAGGAGAAGACTTTGATGAGCATGATCTCACAAATTCCTTGGCCTTCAACAAATTTTTCCTTCAAATATGTTGAGCGAAACAAGGAGCAGCGACTTGATAATAGTTATGTGATGTGGGTACTTCAAAATATGAGCAAACAAAATACTAAAGGAAATTTTTTTGAGATGGTCAATTGATCAAAATAGTATATCAATTTTGATCTTTAGTACTTACATAACTTTGACAATTTATATAATTTAGTAATATGTGGAGCTGAAATAAATTTTTATCATAATTTTTTAAAAGTTTTTTTGTTTATAAATCTTAAATTAACATAAAGTAGTTAGAATGGTCAAATTGTGGATATCTTTTTACGTATATTAAAAATAGGTTTCTCAGTCTTTTAAAAAATAATTGATTGAATGGTTAAAGGTAAATTTATTTTATTTTTTTGTATTAAAGATAGTAAAGTCAACGAGATACACCATCAATTTTTCAATTTAAAAAAGATTATTGAGAACTCATGCATGTGAATAATATCATTGATGAAGAAATATTTTTATTTTTAAAAAAAGGAAGTCTTTATTTTGGATCTCATCATTTCAACACTTGAAACATTTAAAACCATAATATTTGAAAATTAGGAAAGATTCTACCTAAAACCTATCAACATGTTTAACTTTTAACTTTTTCCATATTAAGCATGATTTTGAAGAAGAGATGAAGTAGGTACTAATTTTGAATGTGCCCATTTTATCACTTAAATATTTAACTTTTAAAGATTATGCCAAATTCAAAACTCAAACATATAAAAACTATTTATCTTTTATATATAAATGACAAAAATAAAAGGTAATATTTTTAAGTTTGTACAAAGACCAAAGCAGCCATGCACCATTGTCCCTTACTCCCTAATTCCTTCTCCTTATTCATTGTTCCTCACACCCTACATTCACTGCCAACTACTCTCTACTTTCTATCAACTTGTACAATCCCTTGCCAGCATCGACCTCCTCTCCCAAAGACAATGTATGGTCTATTTTTTTCCATATCAATTTGCTAGCAATCACACACCCATTTCTTGTCCTTTTTCGTGGCAATAAAATCACTCACTCAAAAGCATGGGTGATGCATTTGTAACTACCTAATTTCCTCCCCTTCAAACCCTTGTTGACTGTTCTCCTTTGCATTTGTAACTACCTAATTGCCTCCCCTTCAAACTAGTGGGGTTCTATACAAGGGCTGATTTAAAGTAGTTTGATCAAACCATCTTCAATTGGAATGATTTAAATGGAAATTTTAAGGCTTAAATTATTATATTTTTCTAAAAAGATGTTATTTAAACAAAAATCAGAATCTTTTAGAAATTGTAAACCAACTTTGTGGGATCACTCAAGAGCATCATTATTTAAATCATCCAAATCAGCTTGCTTACCATCATTAGACCTCTTTTCCAACTATTTTTCTTCAATAGAAAACATCTACCTCTTTTCCACAACAATAGCTTCTTTAGCAACAACTGCCAACTTCATTATTGTATCCTTTGTTGTCCCATTTGTCTTCATACCTTCACTGGCAAGCTTGTCCTATCATTGAAAATTGTGCCCACAATTCTTCTGCACTTGCTACACCTTCAAATTCCATCTCTATAATTTCTTCTCGTTCATTTCTTTTCCAACCACATCTACTTTTTTCTCTTCATTCTTCAATCCTTCATCATACCTTGCATCCCACTCTCATTGTTCATTGCTTGTCCTTAGGTTCTCCGTAGTGAGAACTTTCTTCACCTCCACCGGTGCACATTGCTTGTCCCTTACTCCATGATTCCTTCTCCTTATTTGATGTTCCTCACACCATGCCTTTGCCGCAAACCACTCATTTTCTATCAACCTATATAATTCCAGTCCAAGATCAACCTCTCCCAAAGAAAATGTATGGTATTTTTTTTTTAGATCAATTTGTTGGCAAACATACCCGTTTCTTATCTCTTTTTCTTGACAATAACAAAACACACTCAAAAACATGGGCAATGCATTTGTAACTACCTAATCACCCACCCTTCAAACCATTGTTGACTATTCTCCTTCTTTCCTCAATTCAATCCACATACCAAAAAAAGGTTATCTCCACCTGCTTTCTTCCTTGCATGACATAATTGGCTTCTTTCCTTTTGCACAATAAGGAGAGAGAGCTCTCATTACTTTCCTACCAATTTTCAATAAACCACATGGACAAACAAAATTGAGACCAAAAATACAAAACCAAAATGTGCACATCAAAAATTAGTGCAAAGGGTGATGCTCGTGCATCAATTGGGAATTATCCCAAAATGCACTAGCATGTTGAACTTAAGTTCCTTCTTTTTTGTCCAAGTTCCTAGACTATTTTCTACCTCTTGAAAATATTCAAAAATTGTGTCAATGGTTTTATCTAGCTCTACCTTGACACTTTTCATATTACCAATCCTTTACACAACTAATTTCAAAAGTTGTGTTCCTTATTCCAACATTTTATCAAGAAAGTCACCAATTGCTTTGCCTCTTGTATGTGTCATATCTACCTTCTATATCATAGGATTTTCAATGTTGGTGGTGATAACTTCCATATATTTTGAAGATTGGGTAATCTTCTAGATTACCAAGGTCAATTGCTCAAGTCTAGCTTTGTATTGATCCTTGGTTTTCTTCTCTTGATCATACTTCTCAATAGGAGAAGCCAACACTGACTATATATCTTCCTTTGTAGATTCATGAGTTCTTTTTCCAAGCTCAATTTTTGTAATTGAATATTCAAAAATATCAATATCCTTCGTAGCTTTTCTAGGAGGAGGCTGTGTAACCTTTGCATACTTTTCTACAAACTTGTCTACAAATACCCTAGAAAGAGTCTTCAACTTCTTCATGGATTTTGTCTTCACTGGCAGTAATTGATTAAAGTCAAAGTCATTTAGAGAGATGGCTTTCTTCTTTCCATTGGTTGTATAACTTTACAACCAAGGGGGAAGAGGAGGACTTTCTTTTCAACCTACAATCATGGTATGAGAAGATAGGGTTGCACTCACAATAATAAATTAGTAACAAGTGGTGGGGTGCTAGTCAAAACCACTTTAGGAGTCTCTTTACTATGTGGCACTCTTCACACAATAGTATTTAACCTTGGTAAGGGATTTATTTGAATCATTCATTTCCCTTGATTTATAATCATCTTTTTTGTTTTAACTTAGTAAGGATAATAAGAATTTGTGTGTGGAAAACATGGAAGGTATGATTTCCTATGGAAGAGTTACATTTTTTATCACAACAATATCATGTTTATTCTTTTGCTTACCTCTTCTCCTACAATGGTATTTCCCCTAGGTCCCTAAAACAAATCACCCTTTTTTATTTTAAGGAAGGCATTGCAAATGAGTATAAAACTAAAAGTTCCTAGTATGGGTTCAATTGTTGCACATGGAGTGGAGTTAGTTGTAACTGTTACTTAATTTTTAGCTTTCAGCTGAAATCAGGGAACCTAGCCTTTGTTCTTTTCATGTTGTTTAAACATTTAAAGATAAACCATAAAATTGCTAGTTTCAATATGCATGAAGGAGTGATTGTCAAAGTAAATCAGATTACATTTTGTCATTTCAATGTTGCATTACAACAAATGAGAGAGAATCATAGATATACAAATGTAGTCTTTTATTGATAGTCTTTAAATCTACATGTCCCTCACAAGCTAAGGGACTAACTCTCTTATTCAATGAACATATGAAACAATTCATGCCTGAATAAGTAGAAATAAACAAGAGAATGTGCATGTAAGAATGGAACCAGTCATTTCCTAAGAATGATTGGTTGTAGGTTACCTAAATGCTCTGTTGTTGTCGCAAATTGCTTATGTCCCTCCCAGCTCTGTAGCATTCCTCACCCTGCATCTAAAGAAAACATGGTGTTAGAGCGAGGCTCTAAGTAATGAATGATTCAATCCTTGCATACACACCTACCTATGCATGTATAAACGGATCCTTAAGTGCATTAAACAAAAACATCAAACATATGCATTTATTTTCTAATTGTTTGCTTGATGTGCAAATTTAGGACAAGTCTGACTATTGTTTCATTATCAGATCAAATATAGCATGTGGGGTAAATGTGGCTCCCACAAGGGTAGAGCTCAATGTGCTTTGAAAGAAAAAGAAATTGAGCAACTTGATCAAAGATTTATCTCTTATCAATGCATTAAAGCAATATTGGATCATACAAGTTAATCAAATTTCATTATCAGATTCAAAAGATGCATCATACTGTGCTGATATGTCTTTCAATCTTCTTAAGTGAACCCTCGATCCATTTTATAAAAGGAAGTGATTTTGAAGATGCATCAAGTTTGATTATGCATCAAGTGTCTTCATGGACGCATCAAGTTCAATTATGCATCTTTTAAACAATGAGGAAGCATTTCATATTGTTGTCAAGCCCCTCTCACCACAACCCTATTGGGTAGTCATTCATCGCATAGGAAAGTTAGCTGTTAGGTCACCCACATATGTGACAAGTGGCTGCAAAAAAATTTAGAATGAGGAGACTATGAATGTTTGTCACATATAACAATAGCATGAGTAATGGTTGACTCATGGTCATGGTACAAGTATAAGGAAAGCACCTTTGCATGAGCTTACAAGGTCAACAAGCATAGGGGTATCCAAAACAAAGCATAACTATCTTCATGGCAAAGAAAGATGGCCATCTAATTCACTGCCCCATGAGTTAGATGAATGAAATTTATATGATTTCCTTGAGATTGAGAACATGACAGGATTGCAAGCATTCCAAACATGAAAGATAAGGACAAAAACTAAAAAATATGAAGTTGCACAATGCTGAATTCAAGGCCTTCTCAACCAAACATTAAACAACAAGTTTTCCAGCTAACAATAAATGTGTGATTGTTTCAGGAAAGGCAAAAGAAAAAGACATTAAAGAAACATCAACTCTAGTTGACATAGATATCTACATATCATGAATATGTCATTATAAGAGGTTTATGACAACAACAAAACCCTCATATGATGTGATCATTTCTAATTGGACAATCATATACATTGGCAAGATCAATGTTGGGAAAAAATGAATGTAAAGGCAGTGAAGACAAGTTACAAATGACAATAAAGCAGTGATGATTCAAGGAGATACCAATCATAGTGATTGTTTCATGATGACAAGGATGCAGTGGAAAGGGTGTCCCATTTTGGGGGTTTGGATAAAAAAAACTCGAGCTTCCTTCAATGTTTTACAAGAGGAGACTTCCTTTAAGGTTTCTCTTGTATAGTCACTAACCTTATATTCACAACTCATGCACAAAAAGCATCAGTGGAGTTTTATCACTGCAATATCTAGTGAATGTGCTGAAGTCACTAGTTAAATGGACTGCAAGTGGTAACATGTAAGCATGGTCAAAGTGGCAGTCAAGTCCCCATGAGGAGTTCAATTTTGAGATTTAGAAATGAATGGTATTTGTGTTACACAATGTCTATTAATGGTGATAAGGCACAAATTTTAAAGATTCCAGTGAGCTAGTTAAAAGCAGTAAGGAATAAGCAAAATCCAATGTGACCTTGTCAATATACTTTGAAGGAGACATCAGCCATAGATGTCTTAAAGAACCATGACAAGGAGCGGAGTTATGAAATGTGCAATATCATTGGAGGAGGACATTTCTTATGAAATGTTGATGACAAAATCATTCACAAATTTGAAAGTCTTGAAGTTGAGAAGAAACATGGGGCCTCTACTCTCTATACTGAGCCATCAACTTATGTCAGTGAGTGAAATCAAGGTTGCCAATAGTCTTAAGGACTGTACTATGCCCAAGTCATAGTTTTAATGACTATGCAGGACTTTTAGGAAAGTCTAAATAACCATCATGAAGATTAGAGCAGTTACAATGCTAAAAGGCTAGTGGTAGTCTCACATGGTGGCTACATTAAGCAAGTGCCTATCACTCATGGCAATAGGTTGATAGGATTTTACAGAAATAAATGGTTTCAGTACAAGCTTGATACCAAAACCATAGATGGAAACAAAGCTTTAGTGCCAATACCAGTTCACTGTCATCAATGATAAATACTTGGTTAATGGAATCATGATGAGATAGGAAATCATAATATTTAGAGGAAATTATAAAGGGTGAACAATCATTGGGGTATAACAGTCAAAGTTCATGACACTAGGTGGTAGGAGATTCCAAGACAATGCAAGTGTTAGAAGGGAGAAATTGTGAATTAAGGAGAAAAATGCATAGTCTCTAGGGTGGCAAGATAGTCATTGCCAAAAGAGGGTAAAAGGCAGCCAATGGAAGTGACAGTCACAAATGCTATAGGGCTGTTATGGAGGACAACATAGAAGTCAGGTCTCTACATCATTAACAATTCCTATGTCACCTCTTGTTAAAAATATTGCTAAGGATGTATCCTCCAGTTACCTTTACTGCAGAGCTGATATATACTTGCAAATGAAGCAAATATTGCTTAATGGTTTGATCTCTATGGTTATTGATAGTCATTTCTGCCCTTTCTACCAATTGTCATTAGTATCTTGCAATAGCTCTATATCCAGTTGGAGACATGGCCAAAGCTATAGTGCAATAGCACAAAAAGCTTATAAAAATGAGTGATGCCTTTGTTTGGATCGCTCTAACATAGCACACAACTACAAGGATAGTACTAAGGGAGTAAATGGGACAACAATGCAATGATCCCGTGAATGGTACAACAAGTAAAGTAGGCTACATGGTAGCAAGGGGACCGTTCTTTTGATACCAACATTAAGTTAGGGATGATCACCTTGTTGCAGTGACAATTCATAGGGAGATATTGAGGAATTCTTAGGATGGTGGTGAAGAAAAGCTACTCATTTTTTACAGTGACCAAGGCATACAAAAGGGGCAGTTGTTTCCATTTTGAAGATCAATAGCAACAACATTGCCTTAGAATACAAATTACAGATGGAAAATACATAACACGGCAACATTTTATTATGGAACTGTAATCACTCCCTCATGCAACTTCATTCATATTATAATCTTGCAAGATTTCATCAGCAAAGGAGGGTTTGCTTAAAAAATGGTTTTCTATGGGAAAAATATAGTCGTGAGATATGAATGTATAGGTACATTTGAATCACAAAAAAATGTATAAAATGTACATTTTGGAGCACACAACATGTGATACACAGAAAATAAGCTAGGTGTATTCACCGTTTTTGCATACAAAGCTTGAGGTCGAGCCATGACTATGAAAAATGAAAGAAAAATACAGAAATTTCATTATACACACAGGGGTTTGAAAAGGAGAAGTCGAGCCTTGATCAAATTTTCAGAGAGTAAGAAGTCCTACGGGTTTGGGGTAAGCCTAGAAAGCAAATCAAATTGAAACCATATTTCTCGCAAAGAACTAAGAACCCATCTGGGTTTTTTGACTCTAAATTGCAAATGCGGTGTCATGCAAAAGCCATCATGGAATTTGAGGAAAATACAATGCAAGGTCGACTGGAAGTTTACCTAACCTCGAACACCAGGATGCACAAAGTTTTTCCATTTAAAACTTCCTGTCAAGCTTCATTAACTTCCCTTGGTAGTTATAGGCAAGGAGAATAACCCATAGAGAAAGATGCAACAAAAGAATCATCAGGGAAGGTTCGCAACCATAGCCTGTAAGTAAAAAAATGGCCCCCAAGTTCACAAAAATACAGATTTATGCCAAGCAAAAATTGTTACCTGAGTTCCCACGGCGATATCATGCGAAAAATGTTAAAAGAAGACTGATAGCTAATGCAAATCATCATTTTTCCTGTGTTCTCCAAACCTTCATGGCGGCAAAGCGACATTATCCAGATTCTTCAAAGCCAAATGATAATGTTTTTGCATCATTTTTGGTATTATGATTAAGGTTTGACCCTATTCGGTGGGGAGGTGTTTTCCCATGTTTTTTTCTTAATTAAAACACATGAAATGTGATGGGGCGGAACTTGTATTATCCCTTAGGCATTTCATGCCTTATAAACTTTCCCATTTTAAAATCCTTTGCTAGAAGTCTTCACTATGTCATGTGTGCAATACAATGTGTCCCCATGAGACCCTCAAGTGATGCTTTGTTTTTCCAACATCATGTGACTTGGTATTCTTTCCAAGAGTCTTGGAGGTTGGCCTTATTAGCCAAGTGCTATTGATACTATATGCCTTTGCATACCAATAAAGTATGATGTGTGGGAAGAATGCAGAATATGGTAAGTTGATGGTCAAAGTGCCTTAGAAGCTTTTGAGAGCTTTTTTCCATAGCATTTCATGTTACATTTTGTTCCATATTTGAAGATATCATGTAACTGATTTTAAAATCACTTTTATTTTGCTTTTAAATACAAATGTAACACAGAAAAATGGTGGGGCCCTTTGATTTATGTTCAATTGTAAACTGTTTTGCTAAGTGGTCTTTTATAAATCACTTAACAAATTCAATATCTTTAATGCTTTAAAAGGCCATGTGTTTTCAAAAGCATACATACTGCATGATGGAGAATGTGGTCAAGTGTTGAAATAGGACCAATGATGATTTGCAGAGGTGAGAAATGTGTGAGATATTATTTTGACTAATTTTGGTGGATATGAGGCCAGTTGGAGCTATTTTTGTCACACTTTTGGGATGGCTATTGGCTTAGCTTGTTTTTTCTCCATGTAGAGAGCATTTTATAGACTTCTGGAAGGTTCTTTTGGGGCCATTTCTATTTTATAGGTGGATAATCTTCTAGAAGCACGTGTTGGAAGTTTTGGTGGGTGTTGGTTAAGTATGTTCATTTTTTAACATTTTGGGGAGTTCTTTATTTTTTCGTAGGATGATAGCTACTCTTTGGGAGTTATTTTTCATGAAGCTGCATTGTAACTTAGAGAGGCCTATTATATAGTAAGCACTTTGAATTGATAAAGTAGAGCACTTTTACCTTCTCATTTCCTATTTCTCATGTATGTTGTTAATGATTGATCAAATTGTTTTGTGAAATCTATCATTTCCTTGCAAGCTTGTCTCATGTTATGCATCTATTTAGTAGAAGGTGTATGTTTGTAGGTTGTAATTTGTGTTGTTAGTGGTGTTGTTAATTGTGAAATCTTTATTTTCCTTTTAATAGCATTATTTATAGGCCTTCTGAAATATTTATGCAAACTACATTATCAAGTGAGTTGTGTAAGTGCAACTTTGTGATATTAATTCAAATATGATAAGTTGTTAATAGGTCTAGGTTGTTTTGGTGCATCAGTTTAGGTTTTTTAGAATTAGGTTTATTTTCATGCAATCCTTACCCTTATCTCAGAAATTCAATAGTTAAGTGATATCAAATGGGGAAGTTGGCCCACAATCTGGAGGTTTGCTTTCAATTAGGTTACCCACAACCTAAAAGCATTCCAATGTTGGTCCAAATCTGCTAAGTGCAATTGAAAAAGCTTAGCAAACATTGTGTAGATTTGGTGTCCTAACAATAACATCTATACAAGACATGTTTCTTGACTGGATTTAAGGGGACATGAGTTGGAATGTCACATTAGCTCATTGTTGTTTTAACTTGCATGGTTGGAACACATCAATCTCAATGACAACTACTTCAATAAATTTTTTTCTATTCATTATGGAAAGTTGAAGAGTCTCACTTTTCTTTACTTGTCACCTGCTGCTGGTTATGTAAGTGAACTCTATGTGAGTTTTGAAAGCTTATCAAATATAGTGATTTTGGAATACCTCTCTCTTCATGGCGTGAAGATCTTTGTAAGCAAAGAATGGTGTGAAGCTATTCATAGTTTATCCAACCTTTAACAACTCAACATAAATGAGTGATTCTTAGTGATCCAATTCCCAACTCCCTTTTAAACCTCACCTCTGTCCTTCATCTTGATGATTTAGAGAAATGTTTGTCACTATACATATCAAGTTGGTTTAAAAATGTGACTCCCCACTTGGCCTCACTTGATCTCTCTTGGAATGAGAATCTTGAAGGAGACGTTTTGTTTATTAGACAAGAAAAGTCTTTGTCAATAACCAACATTGATTTTTTAGGGACAATCATGGTTAGTTGAATTCCATTTGCTATAGGGAATTTGGTATTCTTGCAAAGTCTTGATTTGTCATTTACCAAAATTAAAGGTAAGATTCCATCTACTATAGGGAATTCGTTGCCCTTAGAAATAATTTATCTATCATTTACTAGAATTGTTGGGCCCCAAGGGAATGTAGGGATGTCATGTTTAGTCTAGTGGATGTGTAATACTGAGCATATAAAAAGCTTATAGAGCTGTCAAGTGTGAACATGAGTGACATAAACATTATAGAAATGAATGTTACTGCTAAAAAAGATTGAAGATGACTTTTGATTGGATCAACCTTGACATGAAACAAATATCTTCCTAGATGCAAGAGACTAGGTGAAACATGATTTAGAACATCTACTTATCTATAATAGATAATAAGATGTTGGCACAGACAATTCAAATCACTACTCAAGCAACAAACCATAAGAAAACATGAAGAGAAGACCATAAAGCATAACAAAAAAATAGAGGAAAGGTTTAAATATGAATGTTAAAGACATATTGACTCCCACATATTGAAATCACATCATAGCTTCATCGACATAGAGGAAACCATAAGATCAAATTTAAAACATGGCGTAGATAATATGTAGATTATGGAAGAAAAAACAGTGTTTTATTTGTGAGTTATTATATGTTTTGTTTGAAATCATTTGTGTTTTAAAAAATAAATCATTTAGGTTTAAAGGGGTTCTATTTAAGTGGTGTTAATTGAAGGGGATTGGTCTGTAGATGGTGAAATTTGTAAATTGCTAAAACCTCTAACACAGATTAGCATGGTTAGTTTAAAACAAAGCAAAATTTCAACATCCATATGAGATAATCTAACATGTTTTAAAATGCTATCAAATAACAAGATAAATAAAAGCATACAAAGAAAAACATGAAGTATATCTATCCCATATTGGATTGGTGCTACTTTGATGTGAAAAGTAGCCCTTTCCCAACCCTTGACAAGCTTGATGTTGCAAATGATGGTGGACAAAATCATTTCCCAATTCAAGAGAATGACTTTGCATGAAGATTGTGGAGGATTTGTTTGAAAAATGATGCCTTTATTTGTAGATTCTCAAATGCTAAGAGTGCTTATGAGAGAGCAATGTGGGATCAAAAACAAGCCAATGAAAAGAGGCCACTTGTGAACTTGTCATAAGTTGAGGAATGTGCAAGTTTTGGCCAATGTGCCCAAGAGAGGGAGATTTCAAATTTGAATTTGAGAGTAAATGATGAGTTTGACTTGGACAAGGGACATGTAAGAGACATGTAAGACCTATTAAATGCCTTGTTGGATGTACATTTGAACTTCTTTTTGAATTCAAATTTGAGGGAATATTCCTCAAAGATGCCATGTTGATGGAAAATGTTGTTATTTGTGCAAGTGGGAAAAACTAGAGGATGTGATGGGTGGTTAGGTTAGTTTAATCAGGATTAGCTTAGCTTAGATGATGTTTAGGTGATTTTGACTTATTTGATTTAAATACTTTGATTTATTTAAATAAAAAAGGATGAAAAATGAACTTGGGACTTAATTAAATAAAGTCTTGATTTATTTAATCAAAAAGAGAATGATAGGCCTAAATTAAATAAAGTTAATTTATTCAATTTAAGTGGATAATCCTTAGAGATTAAATGAACCTGGTTTACCTAATGAGTGGATTAATGTGAATTTGATTTATGAATGAGTGGATGAATATGGACTAAGTGCATAATGCTAATTTCAAGTGTCTACATTTTCCCCCTCTTTGAAGCAATGTACTTGCTGCATTGGTTCAAAAAATAAACTTGCCATGATCAAAATTCAATTTTTTTTGCCTTTCTCAGTTGCCCCAGTAGAAAGAAGTACCTTGGTACATTTCCCCCTCGAGAGATCGAGTGAAAAGATTCAATTTGACGGTCGATCTCACAATAAAGAGGTTCAAAATGGATGGTTATGGATGATGATGTAAATGACATGGTTTTAAGATGCTTAGAATACCAAATCTATATTATCTTAAACAAATTAAATGATGATATGATGTGATGATAGATGAGATGGATGATGTGATATGCTATGATTATGCAGAGAATGTTCTATGCAGATGCTTAGACTAACAGATCTATATTATGATGATGAAATTGCATGTGAAATGATTGGTGTTTCCTATTATGTATGATATGTGGTATGCCGACGGTTTGTGGATATAGGATGGATGCATGATGGATGCACTGGTGATGATGATAAACTACTCATGACATGATGACAAGAGGATCCAACAAGTCCATGATCTGATGAGACATTATTGTAGATGATGATGATGATAGATGATGATGATTTTCTTATCAAGGATTGGGATTTTAAAAGGGCTACTTACCTTATGTTTGATTACACATGTAGATACGATGCATCAAGGTATAAAAAAACAAGATGGTGTTGTGCTTAGTGCGATGAAATTTGACTTGACAAACAAATATGAGTATTTTTGTTCACACTTGACATACGAAAACTTTGATAGGACATACCTAACAAAGAAAGTATTCACCAAGTTATTTTACAAGAACATCCAACAAGAATAGTAGGCAAAAGGATAATGATTGTTTCCCCACTCCTATCTCTTTAAATCACTTTGATTAGACATCATCGAGAGGTCCTTGGAATGAGCGCAATAAGATAAATCAAAAGAAAAGATCAAATACACATACAAGCCAATGTTCTTCATATCTTTAGCCAAAGGGATTTGTTTTAATAGGTTAAGAATCCAAGTGATATCTAAAATGATGCCCATTGTTGGAACGATATATCTTAGGACATGCATTGTATAGGATGATGATGGTTTGATAAGTTGATTGATAGGCTATTGATATAAGGTTGATTGGCATGTTTACGAATGATCAAGAGTTTGATTTTGTGTTTAATGGTTTGTTGCTTTGATTTTGATTTTGTGATTGAAGCTTGCTTTTGCTGATTGTTGTGATTTTTTCTGTTTGTGTTGCCAAAGGATGAAGGTGACGATCAGTTATTATGGATGATTGATTATTGCAAGTGAAAGAAAAATGAGACAAATGGATTTTTTTCAAATATTTGGATGTTTTTGGAGTTTTACAATGTTTTGAGGCTATTTTTGGTATTTTTGAAATTTTACAAATGTTTTGATTTTTGATTTTTTGAATGTTTTGGGGTTTTCTGAGATTTTATGAACTTTTTAAGATTTTGACATGTTTTTTTGATTTTTTTTGGATTTTGATGTCTTGGGGGTTGATCAAAGATAAGCTTTGCCTACATTTAAGCTCAGAGATGACATAGTTTGGATTTCAATGTTTTTGACATCTTCTGTTTTACGGATGTTTTTGGATTTTGATATGTTTTGATGTTTTTGGATTTTTTTATGTTTTGGATGTTTTTTGATTTTTTGCACAATTTTGATGATTTGGATATGGACATGTGTGACGATATCAGTTCTCTGTTTGGGATTTTGTTGAAGACCAAGCTAAGGTTGACTAATCGAATCGATGGATTGATGATGATGATATTATTGTTGAGGATACACAACAATGCAAAGATTGATCAGGATTGATGATGATAACATTGTTGAGGATGCACAACAATGAAAGGATTGGTTGATCAGGTTTGATGATGATAACATTGTTGAGGATGCACAACAATGCAAGGACAATGTTTAAGCAACACAAGGATTGAGATGCCAATTGGATTGATGATGATAACATTGTTGAGGATACACAACAATGCACGAATAGTGTTAAGCAACACAAGGATATCTCGATATGATGATTTTTTGATTGGATTTGATTGATCATGATTAATTATGCTTGATTTGGAAGAAAAGATGTTTGAATGACTTGATGTGACATTGAAGTACACATTAGATGCAACTAATAGTGACTGTTTGGATTGATGTTCGATTGGAGATAACATTTGATAAGGAACATGCTCTTGTCAAAATATGCCATGGGCTAGTGATTCAAATTTTTGCTCACAAGTGGTGAACCCATTTTATTTCACATTTTCCAATGTTTGGATCGCCACATAAGTTGTAGGATATAGATCAAGATTTATTCTCGAAGGAAGATCTAAATATCTGCCCCTAGTGTCTAGCAATGTATGTAATGCGATGGGTGGATGCTCAAATAGGTGTATGGATGGATGGATATGGCAAGCACGCAAATGATGCCAAGAATTATCTTTTGATAAGATAAGGTGTTCGAATAAAGAATGCTCATTTGGATAATGCTTCACAGCTCATATAATGTTGTATAGGATAAGCGCAATGAAAATGACCCATGTCAAGATGTTTACCATAAGCAAGTGTAAAGTGTGCCCCAAACTTCTTCAAGATCAAGATGAGTTGGACTATGGATGCAGACATATGCAGATGGATTGGATAAATGGCTCATGGATGATTGGATTTATTATGGATAAGATGGATGTAATGCTCAATTTATTATGGATGGGATGAGATGCTTTCTCCTGAAGTAGCACATGTAGATGCTCGATTCCACACATGATGCTTGTTTTCCAGGTTTTCATCATGGTCTTGCCCAAAGTGCTACCCACACGGTTTTCATTAGAGGACAATTTTTTTCTTTATTGTTTTCAATCCTTTTTCTGATTTTTTTGGATTTTCATATTTTTTGATTTTTTGGTTTTTTTTAGAAGATTTTAAGCTCATGTTGAATCTCAAGATGTTGCTGATGTAGATGCCCCTGTCATAATGTGCCATTGATATCTTGCTTGAATAAGTTGCTTTGCTAAGATACGTGCAGTTGAATGTAGCTTTTGAGATTCCTGATCTGCTTTATTGATATCAGGATTAACTCTATCTTTGTGCATACATCACGATAAAGTGCCTTTCGAGTCCTTATGATGAAGGGTCATTTCCAATACATGGTCAATGTGAGAATTGGATATCATGCGTGGAGGCGTGGTTGGAGTGTGTTTAGTGATAAAAGATGGATTGGTTGATAGCTTGGAACCTTTGATTCTCCAAACTTGGGAAGATGAGCAATGATGGGTGGATACGAAAGTGTGAAGGGAATTAGGACCAACTGGTTGATACACTTTATACGTTGCTTGAAAATCCTGCTTTTTCTTTTGTGGACATCTTTGATGGATACTATTCCCTTTTTTATTTTTCCCCATAGTTTCTTTGACTAATGGAGTTTGATAGGGATGATCTTTCTTTGTATTTTTGGGTATCCATTTGTATTTGATTTGTCCATTATGCTTC
>VDFB02292582.1:0-21785 GCA_007258455.2 Sequoia sempervirens
TGTGGAGTGAATTAGAGATCAATATGTTGAGTGACTCAAGCAACAAGGGTAAGGCTCCTACCGTTCCTTAGGGTGGTGAAGAGACTCTTGCCACTCCTCAGGGTGGTAAGGCTCTTGTTGTTCCTTAGGGTGGTGAAGAGACTCCTGCCACTCCTAAGGGTGGTAAGGCTCCTACCGTTAGTGCTTCTCAAGGTGGTGAACAGACTAGGAGGCCATCAAAATGCCCAAAACTTAGATGTACCATAAAATCATACTTTGGAATTTTCAAAGCTTCTGATCCATCAGGTCAAGATGGAGCTACATCATCAACTCTTCCACCAAATATTGGCAGCATTCATAATACCTCACTGCCACTGGAAGGTCAAATTGAGATTGTCATTGAGTTAAATCAAAATGTATCAAATGAGGATGGGAATACTACAAAAGATGTTCCAAGGGATACCCTGGTTAGCCATAATGAGATAATTGACTTGGATGAGGATGATGTTGGTAGCAAGAAAAGGAAAAACAAATCAAAAAGGGGGCATGAGTGGGAAATGACAAGGAATTTTCAGCTTGGTTGGTTGTCAAAGTACCCATTCATTGTACCAGTGGGGAAACCAAACAATATTGAAAATGCAACATTGGCCAAATGTATAATTTGTAGTTGGAAATGTGGAAGAGACAAGGCATTGTAGCTAAAGATTGACACTATAGAAAAGCATATAGGTAAAGTTTATGAAAAATAAATTATAGACAGAAAGGAACAATCAGTCGTACAATGGAAATTAAAGGAAGAATGTCTTCATGTTAGGTATGCCATAGATTATGAAGAGCATGAAAAAAGAATGTAAAACATTGTTGCATGTAAAGGTACACTTGAGGCTCAATTTGGAAAAGCAATGGAAGCATCAAATATGTCAAAACCATTTAGATGAGTGTTGTTTTCATATTTTGTCTAGAACATCCTATGATAAGGCTACCCAAAATATTCTAGTTTATTATCTTATTTGAATGTTTCCTCACTATCCCTACTCAAATTGGTCAATAAGCGTTGGATAGAGATGGGAAAATTGTCTTACTCTGATGGAAAGAGTGGATTCAGGATAAAGTAAAAGAGTCAAATTTCATTGCATTATCTTTAGGTGAGTTACTATGGTGAACAATACTTCTTGGGTCTGTATGCATTTGTATACTGTAGAACGACATGTTCGTCAAGCTCATATTCTCTGTGTTCATAAAATGAAGGATAGTTCAACATCGCAAAATCTATTTGAACTAGTCAAGAAATCTTTGAGTGAAATTGTAGGTATGGATGAGTTGACAATTACGAAAAACTTGGTGCATGTAGGAGTTGATGGAGCTGCAGTGATGAAAGGTCAAAGGACCGATGTTTGCACAATGTTACAAACTACTTGTGCACCATACATGCTTGGAATTCACCGCATGGCCCATAGAATGAATTTAGCATTCAAAATTATAAGCAAGTTTCCTATAGTATCAAAAGTTGAAAATCTAGTCTGCGAGATCTATGCATACTTTGTCAAGTCCCAAATGTTTCATAGAATTTTAATTTTTTCTTTTAGGAATAACACCACCAAAACAAGCTTCTCAAGGATTTTGATACCAAATGGATCTCCCTGCATGGACCAATGTAATGAGTTCTTTCAAAATATCAATCCTTGATTGGAGTGATGTACGAAAATCGTAGCACAATAGAAAAAGCTCCTGACCTCTTACATAGGTTTAGCGATATAGAGACACTCTTGACTTTAGCTAGTCTTCTCCCCATGATGGATGTGATGAACGATCTTGTGAAGAAAGAACAAGATAGAACTATGTATATTAATGAATATTCCAATCGACGTAAACATACATGCTTGGACCTCGATCATCTATATCTAGATCTAACACAAGAAGGACCAAATTATTTCATGTGGCAAAAAATTACTGATTTGAATGATCCTTATAATTATTTATAGTTTAATGTAAGTGGGAACTTATGTATCTATGTACGTGGATATGAGATATAGATGTCCCAATGTAAGATAGCCAAGTGCTCTAGCAGAGAAGTAGTTATTAACGAGGAAGATTTTAAAGACATTGTTAAATCTGTTAATGATAATTTGAAGGAAATTGAAAAATCTCTTTCGTCAGAGATTTGTGAAAGATTCCCTTGACATGAAACACTTGAAGCCATGGGTATTGTGTATCCTCAATTTTGGGAAAATTGAGATAACCCAAAATATTTTCATGATCAAGTAAAAATCTTGTTCAACAAATTTTTGAAAACTGTAACATATAATGAGCAGAAAATAGAAGAAATTTTAAATGAAGCTAAGCCTAGAAAACAATCTAGGAGTTTTGCAACAGCTATGAGGGACTAGTATAAATCCATGAGCACAGACAAGGCCTTTGAACTAGGATCAATTAAAAAAGGTTTGGAAAAACTTAGGTCGGAGTGAAAAATTGTGTGATTTCATATCAGAATATTTAAAACTTGTTGATTTATGTCAAACAATAATATTGGGGTCGGTGGAGGATGAGAGAGTTTTCAATACATTGGGTTTTTGAAATCAAAGTTATGAAACAAACTAGACAAGAATTTGGAAAATTACTTGAGGATGAAAATAACTGCTTATAATGTCTTTAATTTTCCTTTTGAAAGGGCACTCACAATCTAGAGGTCCACATGTGAAAGAAGAGGGACCAGGTTGCACAACACTCCAATTCAAACAGCTAGTATTGGTGGCACTGGTAGTGGTAGTGGTACTGGGATATATGACATTGACACAAATCACACAATGAATGTTGAATTTGAGACACAGGCCTAAGAAAATGAAGAGTAGACTCAAAATCAAGATGAATCTTCTACTCTATCTCAAGATGAACGTCAGTTTGAGGATCTTGATTCCATTTTGGAAATGGAAGAGAATTAGCAGCCTTTAGGTATTTATACTGCACTTCATGATTCATGAATCAGTTTCCATTGTTCCAAATTGTAGTTGATGATACTTTATATTATATTCAATGAAAATTGAAATTGTGAATCATTGCATTTCATGATATTTTATTTTATATTGCACTTCATGAATCGTATTCCAAACTATAATTGATGATATTTTATATTGTATTCCATGAAATTGTGATATTTTATATTTTATATATTATATTGCATTCCATGGTATTGAATTTGATATGTGATTTTGCATCATTTTTAAAGAACACTTATCACACTACTTATAAATTCCTATTGCATTGCCATTCAAAAAATATTTGATAAATAACTAAAAGGAATATTAATCCATTGCTTGAACAAAAGCTAATAGTTCAACATCCATAACTTATAAGCTAATAGTTCAACATAAATAACTTATAAAGGAATCCACACAACTTAAACAATAAAAGCTTAAACTACCAAATAACCTAAATTATACTAAGAAATCCTTACGCATCCATCACCATAAAGTCTTTATTCACAGATAAACTTCCACAACAATGAAAATAACCAAAAATCTATCATTCCAATAATAGACAATCCACTAGAAAACTACTCAGCAAAAGCACAATAAATCCACATAGTACACACCATAACTCAAATATTACGCATGCAATAACTTCACCATTGTCTTTCTATATTGAACTAACATAATAGGAATTAAAATACCAGAGTTTTTTTGTCTTGATAATTTTTTCTTGAGGACAACCATTTTAGAAATTAATATAAAAAGTCTTTGAAGTATCAAGAGAGCCAAATTAAAGAAAATAACATAAAAACTAAAAACTAAATAGCGGTCCCACTCCCAACACTAAATCCTTCGCTTTCAATTATTTCCACCTCCTTCTCCTTCAAAAATGCCTCTTATGCCTTTACTCTTTTCTTGTATTCCCAATACTTGGTGACAATTACAAATATGTTGTTACTCCATAGTGTTGTAGTAATCTGTAACCTAGTTCTCCATTTTCCCAAAGCAATTTCAGACTCAACCAACATCTCCAATCTTTTCTATTCTCTAGATTTATAAGTCTTCAGGTGGATCTACATATATTCCACTGAGTTTTTAGGACTCCCATGTCACTGTAGTAGGATAAGCTATTTCTTTATTGAATATCTCTCTAAACTTTAGAGAGATCTCTTTTATATCTAGAATCCTTTCATCATACTCATTAGTAATTTCCACTTCCAAAATATGAAAATCTTCTTTAATTTCCACCAACATTTCATAATATTGATCAAGTGTGTTATTAATTTCCTTCAACAGATTATCATACATATTCAATTTCCATTCCAATGAATTGGACTAGGAAGGGTCTTGCTCCTTAGGATTATTCATAATTTTCTCACCAATTAATATCTTCCAATCCATAGAGGTCAATTCTTTCATTTCCCAAGAGAGCACATAGAGACTAGCTTGATCTTTTCTGACCTGCTAAAGTTTTATTACTAACTCCTTCCTCTTTTTAACAACTCAAGTGTAAAAGAGCACAAATTTATTCAAAAAGAAGATAGCCTCTTGAGATATTTATCAATCCCCTCACAAGAAGCTCTGGAATAACTCAAATTCTTTTTAATTTGTTGTATGGTGAGCACATCGATACCCTCTACCAGAGAACTTGAGGCTTCATCAGATGTAGGAGTAGCCATGGAAGAAATAAAGTTACCTAACACAATGACTTGAGATTGCATTTTTTATATTTTATTTCCTCTATTCTTTCACTCTTTTAATCAAGGCATTGACTAAATAAATGGCATGGTACACATCACCTTCTAGTGTTGGAGGCCCCATATCAACATGTGTGACTTTGTAGTCCATCTCCATTATTTCATCTTCATTTAAATCCTTCATAGGCTCAACAGTTTCTAACATTTGATTTCCAGAAGTAGCATCAATCACCATCCTTGAAATCCTCTTGGATTTCTTAGGTTTTGGAGAGCTTTGAAGTAACTTTGCAACTATATCCACTCCAACTGTCATTGTAGGAATATGCTTTCTCTTCTTCTCCACTGCTTTTTTCAGCCATCTTGGGGAGGCTACTACTAGACCAAAATTTTAATTTCCACTAATAGTTTCTTTAGGAGCACTAGGAGTGAAAGGTGGATTATCAACTGGAGAAGAGGGAAATTCAAACAGAGGAGGAAAAATATTATCTTCAATAATTTGTTGAAAGATAGCTTCAGAATCTGTAGGAAAAAGTTTTTCATGATTGGTCTTCTTCTTAGGGGTAGGAGAAAGCACAATGTCTTGTTCACAAATGGTCTTCAACTAGACTGTTTCTTTTGGCCTATAACCATCACCATATGATTGAGAATTTGCACTAGAGGACCTAACAGAGGGTTTCCCCAATGATACACTTGCACCAGTTTCTTGCGTAGACCCCAGTTCATTATTCTATGCTGACTTAGGCTTCTCAACAGGACCAACAACTTGTTGCCATTTCCCATCCAACCAGTCTTGGGTTCTATTAAGCATTGGGCCATCACACACCCTCATATATAAAATTTCACTTTGGCTCCAATCAACCCTAGGGTGGGATTTATTAGACAATTTTTCATAACTAGGATCTATGATTGTTGAATCCTCAGCTACATTTTAAAGAAATTTGAGATGACAGATTGAAAGCTTATATCTATTTTAGCATTAACCTCATATAATCTATTCTCAAAACTTCGTTCTCATTGACACAATCTTCCCAGAAATCTTTGATAGATGGGTGATGCTGATATAAGCTCCCTCCATAGATATTTTTCTTCACAAAACCCTTACTATCAAAATTAGCTCTCATTGACCGATACTGAAGGTTATATTCCTTGAGAACTCCTTTAGCTTCCCTGACCAGCTAGTTTATTTTGCACATAATATAATGGGTCTTCAATGGGAAGACATACCCTTGTTTTTGCATGTTCATATACTTAATATTAACCATGGCCATTTGTCGACAAACTTTCAAAAATATTGGTAAATCTTTAGTATATCGAGGTAATTTCAATGTGGATTTCTTAAAACCCCCTATTATTAGATAGGAAAACTTATCAAATTGGATATAAAAACTCCCAAAATTTGATACAAGAGAAATCAATTCAGGGTAAAGGTGTATTTCTAGATTTCCATCTAGATTCCTCATGACCTCCATTAAAAATGCATCATTAACATGACAAAAATTGCCAATTCCAAATTGTTTAGTGAAATGAGGAAAGTGCTTATACATAGGAATATCAGAAGCTAGGGTTCCTTCTGGCTCCAACCTAGGCCAAAAGGACCTTTGAATAGCTACAATGTACGTCAGGAAAGAACACATATAGAAAGTATCAGTCTTATGGAAATTAATTAATTACTCATTCAAATGGAAGCAAATAACTTCGACCCAGTCAATGAAAATGTTCTCATCACAAATTATCAAGATAAATTGGCACATCAATCCTCAAATAACTCAACTTGTGCATTCCCAACAATGCAGTGCAATAAAGTAATAGCATCTGCAATTTCTCCCTTACAATGCACTCTTTTGAGTTTAGTCGATAGTTGTGACTTACCTTTCCTTTCAGACTTCAACTAGGTTTTTGCCATGGAGTTCTTACACCATTATTTCTTTGCTTTGAAAAATTCACCTACCATTGTGACGAACATGTCTTCTACAAGTTCCCTTTCTAGAATCCTCAGCGCATGACAAACAACTTCAAGAGAAATATCTACAATTATAGTCCCGTTTGCGGCTTTAATTTCCCATGTCTCTAGAATGTACCTTCTCACACATGCACTTATCAGGTCCACACTCAACACAGCTTTTGGAAACCCTCCAGCATGAGCTAGCCCACTTTCTAAGATTTTTATATCTAGCTCAGACTTGTCGTCACTCTCTAGGCATGCCCAATATTATTCTAACTTAAAAGGTTCAAGCTCCATATCCCTTATGCTGACCCAATGTACACTCTCCATGAGCTAAAATTCGTGGAGAAAGAATTTTTTCACTTGAGAAGTATTGGCCTTGGAAAAGAACAAGAATGCAAGCTAAATGTCTAAGTAAAACTTTGCCACCCACTTATGCCAATATTTTTTATAGGATATGCATTAAATGCGACATTCAATTTCATTCCTCAAAAAGATAGCCTTTAAACCTACATGCTTTTTGAAATTCCTAAAAAGATAACTCAAGGCTAGGTACTGTCACGGGAAAGCTGGACCAAATCAATCTTCATTGCATCCTCCATCTTCTTTCTAAAATCATGATTTCCAATGAATCACTCATTTATGTCAAAAGCCTCTGGAAAACCAAGCTTTGTGAAGTTCCTTACCTTTTCATCCACCTTCTTCATCTTGTCTGCAGCCAAATGCAAATATTCCTTTGTTTCACACATTCTCAAACACTTTTCAATGACAAATGACAATGTCATTGATGTAGCAAGACGATTAGTAATCCCTTTTGATTTCAAAACATTGTCACTGGCTTTGTAGACTATTTGTTGAATTTGATTTGTTGATTTATCTGATGCCAACACATTTTTCTTGTCTATTAAATATTTGTTGAGCTTCTTATGATGTTTTCTAATAGCATCAATCAATTGAAACATGTCACTCAAATGATCAATCCCCTGCATTATTTCATCCCAGATCTTTTGTTTCATATGCCTCATTGTTTCTCTACAAAATGTAGATAACTTATTTTGACAAGAATTAATTTCATTTTTTGCTTCCATCAACTTTGCCTCCAATCTTTCATTTCTTTTTCTCTCCAATTTTTTTTCCCATTATGCATTTCCATTCGCAATGCTTAGTCTTAATTTTTCTGAAGTGGATTTTTCCTCATCATATTTTTTGTTGCTCTCATCTAGCCTTTGCTTTAGTTCATTCATTGCATTCTCATTCTGCTTATCCTCTTTGCTTGATGATGTAGAAGGGCATATTTTTTATTCTTTTTTCTAATTCATTCTCTTGTTATCTATTGCTATCCACTTTGCTTTCTTATTTGCTAGGTTTCCTATAACTTTTCAATTTGAGTGCATAGTCAGTCCTAATCATCATCCTGAGTCAAAAAAATCCAATTGAATGTGTTCACTTGGAATCCAAATTGAACGATCTGATTTGCTGGTTTGTTTTGAACTGTGGGAACAAGAATTGTGTACCCCATGATTTCTTTATTTGTGTCAAATTTGGGTAATACCATGGGTTTTGCAAGCTCTGAAGTTACAATAGATGTACTCTCCATTAGCTGCCTCTTTTCTTTTTTATTCATGTCTGATTTCTTTTTAAACTCCTTAATGTAATCAAAACCTAGGGACGTAGGAACAATGGAATCCTTAAATGCTAAAGGAATAGGAGTACTTGCAGTTTCTCATGATGTCACAACCAGACTAACTGGAAGTGGGGGAGTGCCTAGAAATAACTCCTTTATGGTGGATCCACTGGTAGTGTGACTTCTTGGACTTGTCAAAATCCTTTTCCTCTTCTTTATGCCTTGATCACTAGATGTTTATAGTATATCATTTTGTTGTCCTCTTGTGTGTATTTTTTGTTTGTAGCACATGTTGAACACTACTAGTACTACTACCCATACCATTGACACTAGAGGCAGTGCCAGTTGCACTAAACTCTCCACCTTGGGAATGTCCTAGTTTTGATTATGTCTAACCATGAGGATGAGGATTTGAAGCTCTAACAAATTGACTTGTATGCCCTAGGTCTACTTTTTCACCTCCAAGCCCAAGGCTAGTTTTATCAATTGGTTTTCTATGCTCTACATCTATTATCATCCAAGGGCCTTGTCTTTGAGATCCCAAAGGACCACCTTCATAACCCATTTTTTCAGTTGCAGCTACTCCACGTAATTATATGATTCTTTTGTGGCCTCACTTAAACTAGGTTTAAAATTGACATGGCTTTGTTCTTCCCTATCATCATTAGATTCATCATCAGTTTTTTGATCTTCACGTTCATCAAGATGCTCTATATTCCACACTTTGCTAAACTCACGATCTTCTTCATTATCTACATACTCATAAGGCTCTTGGATCACCTAGCTCCTTCTCATGAATAAAGGGAGTAATTTTTTATGCATTTGACCAATTTTTATGTAACTTCCTTCTCTAGAGAATCTAGCATTTTTACTCTACTATATGGTTTAGCACCCTTTTCATAAAAATTGTTGTGCCTCCTAATTGTCTTTCAATGCAATTTCATAATTTTTGCTAACAATTGTTCAAAAGTAATACCATTCTCAACAACACTTTTCTCCATCGCAATTCTAACCTCATCCTAAGAATCCTTGTTTCTCAAGTTTTGAAGCAAGGGTTTACTTTGATGTTGAATTCTACTTGCAGCATTCTTATTGAGCACAATCATTGATTTAATGGTGTCACATGGATCATACTTCTAGTGATAGATAACATCAAAATAAAAAAAAAATCAAAAGATTATGTTCCACACTAAATGCTTTTCTCTCGATTGTGATCCCTCCACATGAAAAAGGTAAAGAAGGAAATAAGGTCTTCTTTTGCTAACCAGTAAAGTGTAGTTCATCAGTACTCTGCATTTGCCTTACATATTCCAAAGCAAAAACCCTTTTTGTCACATGTATTGGAAGTATGTATGGTTGTACTCCTGATCCATAAAATCTTAGCAAATTATATTCTTCCATTAAGTACCAATCAGCTAATTGTATTTCTTTTCCTAGTTGAATGCAGTTTCTACATGACATGGGAAATCTAGTCATTAGAGTATTTGTAATTGGTTGATTCAATGGAGCCAAAAAATAGTCTACAAAATGACTGTAGTTCCTTCAAGAATCATGCATCCTTATAATAGTAGTCCATTCATATACTGGAGCCATTTTATTTTCCTCAGGATTACTATAGGGATGAATCTAAAGCTTGTTGGTCTGAAACATTCCCCTGAATTTGAATAGAAAAAGATAGCACAAGTAGGTTGTGAATCTAAATGTCTTGGTGGAACCTCAATGTGCTCAATAAAATTATTTGACATGTGGAACACCATAATGGATATTATACACCATTTTAGGAGAGCACTTACTTCAAATTGATATCGGTCACGAGGGATAAATGCTAGCATGGAAATGAGTATCTTGAACCCATGGTTTAAAAATATCCAAATCATAAGGAGGATTATGATCACCTTTTAATTTGTTTCTATCCTGAACTATTTTATTTAAGAAAGAATTTTTCTCCATTTCATCCACTGCTTCATAATCACTAGCAAGCTTTTCTAGGTCAATATGGACATTTCCAAATTCTTTAGTTGTAAGCCCCAAGCCCAACACTTTTCCAAGTTCTTCTGCATTAATGGATAACAATTCTTCTTTTTCTATCTCTTATTAACAATTGCCTTTTTTTATCATCATAATTTTTGGCACAAACTATGATAAATTCTGGGCAAGGGAAAACCTTGTGTAACATCATGCGCCCTAATCCAATTACCCACAGTGCACTGATACTATTAACTTGCATTTTCTTTGAGGCCTTATTCTAAGATGAAAATTTAAGTTCTGAGGTACACCTACCATAGGTTTAAAGATCATAAATATCATGGTATTCATTAGTGAAACCTAGGGTTTTAAGCAACTTTGCATAATGTATTTTTTTATCCGACATTGCTTTAGTGGTACTGCTAGTAGACATGCTTCTATAATGTGAAACTATGAATTTCCTATTAGTCCTCATTAATTTTTCTTAATTCTTAAGTCTCTTAACCCTAAACCCAAACTTCAAATTTTGATAAAATAAGATTTTAAGAAATGTCAAACGATGAAACATAGCCGTAGGAATTCTTTCAGTTACTCAAATTTTGATTCTTGAAAAGATTAATGATGATAGTCATGGAAAATGGGTTACTAGAATGGCTTTGTTGGAAGTGGAACTATGGAACCCAGAACAAGGTGGTGTACTATAATGAGCAAGCTGAAGACTAAAATCTCCTCGTGTGTTGATCCTCCACTTAAAAATAAAATCACTTATCAGTATAAATTGAAAGTTCTTTTTTTCGAACATTAAAGTGAATGAAACCAAAACGTCTATGTGTTGCTTCCGGACTACACAATTAGTACATGGATGACAAAATTTAAAACAAGCCATTTAGTCCTGCATTGACAACAAATTCTAAACTATTGATCTTTGTAAATCTAACGATTATAGGGTGATTTTAGAGGTTTAAGTTCACAACCCTAGTGCTCCGTGCATTTCATTCTGGAATGCAACTACAACCATACATCAAATTTTCATCAAATGGTTGAGTAAGTTATGATATAAATAATAAACATGTGTTTTAAAGTTGTTTTAACATTTAATGCGCTAGGATTGACATCAAGACCTTAATTAAATGAATTAAAATGTCTCATTATTAGCACAACCATTAATAACACTTAACATTGCAAAGGAATTAGTAAAATGAATTACAATGTTACATTATTACATAGTATGAATACAAATGTAAGCACAAGCACCAAGCTTCTGCTAGACCACTGGTGAAAACGTAAATGTTTATGTAATACATGTTTCTCTTAAAATAAATGGGACTTGCCAGGTCAACCATGCGCTCTGAAAATAAATGCATGGGGCTTGCCAGGTTAGCCAAGGGCTCTGAAAAATAAATGCATGGGGAAAGGGGGACAATCAAACTAGGGAAATGGGAGCTATGAAGATACAAAATGTACTTATCACCTTTTAAAATCATAGTCATGCATGTTACCTATAGGAATACTATGTATCATGTCCCCTCAAATTTTGTCTTCCTTGTTCTTTAATCTATCATTTTCCGCTCAAGTATAAAGTCTTTGCCTTTATTTTAGTATCTGTCGTGGGTTCCTATAAGTTCTTGTCGCAAATTCTATAAGTTTTGAAACCTAAGTTTTTGGTGCTGTGTGTCTTTAACCTTGTCGTTAGGTTCATGTTTTTCCTAACCTCCCAATAGCTAGACTTGTTCTTTAGTGGCATCAAGCGATTCAGTCCATTGTGAAGTTAGGGAGTCAGAGGTTTTCATAACTTCGTAACTCCTGACTTTGAGTTATAGAGTTTCAATTTTGGTGACAA
This sequence comes from Sequoia sempervirens, assembly GCA_007258455.2. Taxonomy (NCBI): domain Eukaryota; kingdom Viridiplantae; phylum Streptophyta; class Pinopsida; order Cupressales; family Cupressaceae; genus Sequoia; species Sequoia sempervirens. The sequence continues at coordinate 12,014 of VDFB02292582.1, forward strand.
GGCAATATGTTGTTCACCCACATGTTTTGAGGTTTCGCCTTTACATTTAATGAGGCATACAGTACAACCTAGAGATATCTTATCAAGGATTTTTGTAAAGAACACAAATTGTAGGTTTTGCTTTACTTATGATTAAAATAGAACACCATATTAATTCAACACCAAATGCACGTCCTATCATTTGCATGACTTAAGGTGGTGAATATTTTTTTGTTTGAACCTACAATAGAACCTCTATCATTTTCAATTATTTCTTTAAGCATAGGAGTGTTCTTTTTTGTACTGTGAGCTCATGCAATCTGGAATTGAAAATCGTTGGCTCGGTGTAAGGGACATGGAGCTGGAATCATTTAAGCTAGAAGAATTCTAGATGCATTTGGAAAGTGACAAGATAACTACTATCAACACAAAATTGTTAGAAAGTGGATTAGCTCAAGTTGGGGGTTTTCCAGAAGCCGTTATGAGAGTAGACCTAATAGGTACATGCATGAGAAGATACATTCCAGAAAAATAGGAAATCAAAGCAATGGATGGGACTGATGTTGCTAAAATTTATTCCTGGAGCCATTTCTCACGTGCTAAGGATCCCTAAGAGAATGCCCATGAAGGACATGTTTGTTGCAACAACTAGTGATTTTTTCAAAGTCAATGAAAGTTGATGCAAAAATTCTATGTCCAAAGGGTTTTTGAAATCTGAGAAAAGAGGTAAGTCATAGCTAACTACCAAACTTAAAAGAATGCATTTCAAAGAGGAAATTGCAGGTGACATTGCTCTGTTACGTCGCATTGTTAGGAATACAAAAATTAAGTCATTTGAAGATTGGATGTGTCAGTTTATTTTGGATCTTTATGATGAAAATGTGTTAATTGATTGGGCTAAGATAATTTTTTTCCATTTGAATGAATGTAATTAGCAATTTTTAGAAAACTGCTACTTTCCATCTGTGTTCTTGCTTAACATATATTATAGCTAGTCAAAGGTCATTTTGGCCAGGATTAAAACTATAGATACCTCCAACTTTTGGAATGCATGTGTATAAGTGCTACCTGTAGTTTACTAAGCTGGTCATAATGGGAGACTTTTCCCTTGTCAATGATGCATTCTTAATCGAAGTTGTGAGGAAATTTGATGGAAACCTTGAAGTGTATTTTTCTTCTGAGTCAATGTTTTTTGTATCAAAATTTGGAAATTTTTTATATAAAATTTGATATATTTTCTTACTTGAGGATAGGAGGTTTTGAGAAAGCCCCACTAAAATTTCCACAATATCCTATGTCACTGATTTAATTGGCCAAGTATGTTCAAAGATGCTTATGAGTGGGTATCAAAATGTGAGAAGTGTTTAAAATTCACTGGTAGACCACAACTTGCTGCTTTACCCTTGAAACCTGTGGTAATTGATGAGCCCTTCTAGCAATGGGGTTTGGATTTCATTGGGCCAATCAATCCTAGTTCTAGTGGAGCACATGCACATATATTGACTGCTACAAACTATTTCACCAAATGGATGGAAGCTATTCCAGTGAAGCATACCACCACTGAGGTCGTGTGTAATTTTTGAAGGAGAATATTTTGGTAAGGTTCAGAGTACCCAAGAAAATTTTCACTAACAACACTAGCTCTTTATCCTCTATTGAAATTACTCTTTTCTACTATGATATGGCATTAGTCTTTCTCATTCATCTGATTATTATCCTCAAGGAAATGGGCAGGTTGAGTCGAGTAATAAAAATTTAATCTCTATTATCAAAAAGTTGGTGGATTAAAATAAGAACGTATGGCATAAGAATTTATTGCTCTGTGGGTTGACAAAGTTGCTTATAAAAGAGCCATTGGAATGTGCCCCTTTCAATTAATATATGACATTGATATCACTTTACCTACACCATTGCAGATTTCAGTACTTAATTTGCAGAAGACTATAGAAGACAAGTAATTTTAGACCACTTTGGAAAAGTAGATTATTTATTTGAGTAAGTTGGAAGAAGAAAGGGAGGTTGTGGTGGATAGGATTACCAAACAAATCAACAGATGGTGAAAAAGGTTTTTGATAAAAAGGCTAGACAAAGGGACTTTGCAATTGGTGATTGAGTTCTTCTCTAGGATAGGAGAAGGGAAGGAAAAGGAGCACATAAAATTTTTGATTCTCTCTAGAAAGGACCTTTCCTGATTAGGCAACTTGTTAGTGATCATGCTTATTGATTGGCTTATCCTAATGGTACTATTCTACCTCTTGCCTATAATTGGTAAGATTTGAAACTTCTTGAATAATTGTTCCATTGAGTCCATCCTTGTACATAGTTTTTGTTTGTTTTGTTTGGTTTTGGCTTGTTTGGTTTTCACTCCATTGCCCAATGAATAAGGCTTTATGCCATGTTTCTGGATTCTCTACATCTTTTCAGTCTTGGTCCCCATTCGGAGCCAATGTTACCTGTAGGTATACTATGTATCATGTCCCCTCAAATTTTGTCTTCCTTGGTCTTTAATCTTTCATTTTCTGCCCAAGTCTAAAGTATTTGCATTTATTTTAGTCTTTGTCTTGGGTTCCTATACGTTTCTAACTTCTTGTCAAGCATTCTATAAGTTTTGAAACCTAAGTTGTTGGCACTATGTGTCTTTAACCTTGTCCTTGGGTTTGTGTTTTTCCTAACTTCCCGATAGCTAGAATTTTTCTTTAGTGGTGTCAAGTGAGTCAGTCCATTGTGAAGCCGAGGAGTTAGAAGTTTTCATAACTTCGTAACTCCTGACTTTGAGTTATAGAGTTTCATTTTTTTGCGACAAGGAAATATGTTGTTCACCCGCATGTTTCAAGGTGTCTCCTTTTCATTTGATGAGGCATATGGTACAACCTCAAGATGTTTTATCAAGGATTTTTGTAAACCATACAAATATTAGGGTTTTCTTTACTGAGGAATAAAATAGAGTGCCATATTAATTCAGCACCAAACACATGTCCTATCATTTGCATGACTTAAGGTGGTGAAGATTTATTTGTTTGGACCTGCAATAGTACCTCTTTCATCTGCAATTATTTCTTCAAGAATATGAGTGTTCTTCTATGTATTGTGAGCTCATGTAGTCTGGAATTGAAAATCGGTGGCTTGGCATAAGGGACATAAAGCTAGGATCCTTTAAGCTAGAAGAATTCTGGACACATTTGGAAAGTGAAAAGAGAATTGCTATTGATGCAAAATTGTTAGAAAGTGGATTAACTCAAGCTGGGGTTTTTCCATAAGCCGTTATAAGTGTAGACCTAATAGGTGCATGCACAAGAAGATACATTCTAGAAAAATAGGAAATCAAAGCCGTGGATAGGATTTTTGTTGCTAAAATTTCTCCTATAGCTATTTCTCACGCGCTAAGGATCCCTGAGAGAATGCTCATGAAGGACATGTCTATTGCAACGGCTAGTGAATTTTTCAAAGTAAATGAAAGCTAGTGCAAAAGTTCTATGACCAAAGGTGTAATGCCCTACCGTGCAAACCCTAGAGAACACCCACATGGCAAATAATTTTTTTTAAAAACAATACAATTAAACATGCAAGAAACATTAACCATAATCACATAACACATTACATTACACTATTACGCTTAGCTCTCTGGGGCATGCGAGGTTACTTCACAAACAACTAACAATGAAAGTAAAAGATAACAACATAACTATTAATATTATAAACCATGAATAAGAATACATCCAATAAACAAGAGCGAGAATATTAATACATCACATAATACAATCGTAATGAATCTCTTTTAACTAGTTACAATTGATCCTAACTATTACATTACAATCTCTTGATTAATAATTACATCAAATTTCCCAAATGTGTGGGATAATATAAATACAATGAAATCTGAATTACAAAGGAACACAGGTAGAACTCCAATTGTAGAAATACTGAGAAGACAGGATGCTGATGGGGAACCCAACAGGTGCGGAGCACGTTCCACCAAACCATGTGAATTATGAATAACTCACCCCCTGTGCTCAGAGGTGACAAGGAATTTAACTCGATCATGATTGTCAAACCGACTCTATGAAAAACATAGTACAAATACAAACTCAAGGTATACAATAAAATAACCATCGACGTTCACGAATCAAACATAACAAGATAAAACTATGAAACTCACCACAATTAAGTAAAGCATTATCAATTAAACAAGTAACTAAATAACAACCATAAATCAAATTCACAAGACTCAGATACAACATAAAGTTTACTATTGCAGAGGCAACCAAAAGCCAAGTACAAGGGTGTCTAGTGGAGAGTGTCATCGCATAACTCTCATGGGATCTACTGGCCCTTCATCCAACTGAGGCGCTGACCCCCACGAAAAGCCACTCTCCCTAAGACCCCTAATATAAAACAAATTTCAGGCAAGGGTTGAGCTAAAAAAAATAAAGCATAAAACCAAAACAAGAACATGTGAGGCATTATCCCTCTCGCAATAACTCAAAACCAAAAGGCTTAACAAAACCCGTCCAACCCTTCCAAGTACAAAACCAATAAGTTTCAATTCCAAAAGTATGGCTAAGACAAGGAGAACATTAAAATTAAACAAGCCTCTAGAATAAAGTTTCACAAATTGACAACAGGGTTCCCACATCAATTTAAAAGTCAACACAATAAAGCTAGAACGGAAAATTTAAATAACAATCTCCAAATTTGCTCCACGTTGATATAAAATTCAACAATAATCCAACACAATTTATTACGTTGCTTTCAAAATAAACTTCACTTAATTTCACAAATTAAACATCAAAAGAAATCATTTTACTCAATAATATAAATACGCATATATCTATATATATGTATAAATGAAGGTATCTTTCAGGATACATTAAATATAAAACATTATTAATGCCATTTTCAAATACCAACATCTAATGTTTTCATCGGACTAAAACCCAGAACAATATCAATCATAATCAAGAGGTAATCTATCCTAACCACTATGATATACATATTCTTTACATGCATACAACAATATACATAAATGAATAAATTATAACCATATGGGATGGACTTCCTATTTCCAAATTGGCGAATTTACTATAATATAAAAGCATTAATTAAATAGGAAAGCCAATGGGTAAACTATGAATTGGCTAAATACTTCGAGCAACACACAATAAATTAATTCTGAAAGTAATTTACATAATATTAGATTCATCCACAACCGACTTACAAGGACTCAGATCACCTATTGCAAAGCATGGGAGGAAGATTTCTAAGGTAAGAAGAATTCTATAGAGGCCAGCATGATTGTAAAGAGTAGATTGAACCCTCCCATAAGAAGTGTTTATAAGGCAAAGCCTAAGGACAAACGTAGGCTAGAAGAGAAGTCTATAATGTGAATTTTGATCCATATAGCCAAGACCATCAAACATGCAGTTAGCGAATCTATTAAATGTTTCGATTTCAACCAACGTCTAGTGCAAACAGACTTAGCACTACACAAGGTAGCGATTATTCCAAGTGATATGGCATAGTGGGAGGAGTGAGGTTGGAAGCATAGGCAAGGCATGCTACCTGAATGACATATTACCTCAAAGAGTATGGTCACATGAAGTGCACATAAAGAATTCGTATAGAGACAAAACGATGTGGGAGGATACTAGTATGAAACTAGACAAGAGATCTATCAGATATGAAATGGGAGGCAAATGTCAAAGCGGTGCGCCCCAACCAACTACATAAAATGAAAGTCATTCTTCCATGAAAACAAAAAATATCTAATCATATGATGTTGCTCATCGAATTGAACATAAAGCATAAATAAATGCACCAGTAAACCTTTACATGCAGCTTACTCACAAACTAGATTTTTCCAAGGAGATCTCAAAACCTAAGAACTAAGGACACAGTCCTAAGAAAATGAACGTAGGCAAAAATCAATTATTTAAGCTTAGAAAAATCAAAAATATTACTTGAACCAACTTTTAAGCACTGACTTCAAATGATAACTTAAATTCTCATCATATGCATAGAGTAGGGGAAATGCAATGATGGCAGAATGTGCACAAAAATTATCTTGAAACAATGACAGAGCTCATGGAAACAAATGGGAAAAGCTCAGAAAAATATAAAAGATGTTGAGGATGGTGAAATGGTAACTACCATGAATCAATCCTAAGCATGATAGAGTTTGAAAATGCTTCTATTGCTGACTATACAAGATTCAAGTGATGGGTCTATTTGCATTCTAAGTGACCCAATGTAACATAGGTCGTTGTCTTTTCCTCGGCCCATGGATTGGGCTATCACTTTTCATCCATGCATAAAGGAAAAGGATTTCTAATGAAAGAATTATTGTGGGAAAAGGCTTCGGTATGCATGCATGGAGAAAAAACTTAGACTAGGCTCATGATCTAATCGACTACATGCCTCAAGGAATGGGGTCCAAATGTTTACCAAAAACACATCCCTAATATTAAAGAGGCAAAATCCATAGAAGTCACAAAGATGATACTCAAGTCAAGTAAAGCATTAGAGGTCGAGGAGCATCAAGACCAACAAACACTGAATACTAGCCTTTGAAATCTATGAAATATAATATGAAATGCCATAACTATTGAAGAGAATACATCATTCATAATCCAGATTAAAGAAAATGACACATATTATTCACACCTTTAAAAGTTAAGATTTTCTAAAATATGAATACCTCGAGGTTGGGAGCTCCAAGAATGCACGAGTATCATGAGACCCTCATTTGCACCGAACCAACCCCTGTGGTTTTCTTCTCCTCCCACAATTCATTATGGAAAACAACTATTCTACAAAAGAGGTTTTCTTCAAGCACATTTCTCTTTCGAAAGCTAGAAAAAGAATCCCCCAAAATTCAAAGATGCATAACCACTATTTTTTTTAACTTCTGTCTCCACCAAACCTCTGTGTCTCCAACTTACATAAATGTCAATTAAAAATAAATATGTTACCTTATTTTTCAAAAGCTCTCAAAAATCATAAATAAAAGAAATTATATTTTTAAAAGTAAGCTTTTCAACCATATCCGAAGTTCTCATCTGCTCCTAATAACTTTTTTCATTCTTTTATTTTTTATTTTTTCTATTTTCAATACTTTTTGTTTTAATTTCCGTTTTTTTTACAATTTTACTTGCAAAGCACATTATCTAATTAATTTTAATAATGTATTCTAACAATTATCCTCAACAAGATAATTAATTAAAATAATAAACACAATTTAATATTTAATTAACATTTAATAAAATACATGACTTTTTAAAAATAAATAAAACATTTAAATATTTAAATGCAATTTAATCTAACATTTTAATAAACAATATTACCGTTATTTAATTAATTCAATTACAACTTATAAAATACCAACATAAATAATGTACGACAAAACACAAACGACGACCACAAAGAACGACAATTACAAGAACGCACAAAACCATTTAAATAAGACGATTTGACATCATGGGACGGGATGACTTCATTGCCACCTCTGTTTCAACATTATACCGTTGGGTTATAGGTGCTCGCCCTGTCCTGCCGAAGCAGGTGGAATCGAGACTATGTACCTACAATCCCTGCATACAAACGAAGTCGTGTACATGTGCATACGTATATAAAATCAAAGCATTGTATTATGAGAAGGAATCGCAGCATAGTAGGGCACCCGTGAACGAGTGGTGCTACACTGTCCTTCATCACATCTATCCAAACAATATAATATAACCGATAAATTAATCATTTCTAAACTAACAAATCATATCATATCATCATGAACAATTACTAATTCACTGCATCACCACCTAATACAGCATCTATATAAAAACATCACCAATTGAATGCAATCATAATGTAATATCATACTCACAAAAATACCATTAGAACTTCTTGTCTCATCTTCTCTTCCGATTCTTACCTAAATCATCACTCCGCGACATCCTGTGAGAATGGAGGGTAATGCAGCAAGTGATTGAAATCGTGAGAAAAAAGAGGTAAGTCACAAATACCTACCAAACTTAAAAGAATGCATTTCAAAGACACTACAGTGTGATGCGTCATTGCTCCATTACATTACATTGTTGGGAATGCAAATCTTGAGTCCTTTGGAAGATTGATGTGTTCGCTTTATTTTTGATATCTCAGGATGAAATGTGTTCATTGATTGACTAAGATAATTTTCTTCCATTTTGAATGAAAAAATTAGTCAATTTTTAGAAAATTGCTACTTTCCACTGTTCTTACCTAACAAATATTATAGCCAATCAAAGCTCATTTCACCGGGATTAAAAACTACAAATACCTTCCTAACTTTTTGGCATGCTGCATAAGTGTATACCGCAGCTTTAATACTAAGTATGCTCTGAATGGGAGATTTTTCCTTTTTCACGATGCATTCTAATGGAAGTTGTGAGGAAATTGATGGAAAACCCCATGCATTTTTTCTTTCAAGTCAATGTCTCTGTATCAGAATTTGGAAGTTTTATATACAATTTGATAGATTTTCTTACTTGAGGATCGGAGGTTTGGAGAAAGCCCCACCAAAATATCCCTATATCCTAAAGATTTATTGGTGTTCCTAGAATTTTGTAGACAATGGCCATTGTGAAATGTAAAATACATGAATATGGGAAAGAAGGGGTATCCATTACCATTGACAACCCCATATTTCACATCCAAAAATAATCAAATGGCCAAATGTGTTGAAGGAATTCTCAAATAATATAATCTCTGACATTTATTCATGAGGACCAATTTCGATAGCAAGGGTTTTGTGAAATGGAATTTATATGGAGGAGTTCATATCAGCATCAGCCTTCTAATGAATATTTCTCAGAAGATTATGTTGATGAAAATGAAGTCCTGAAAAGAGATTACATGAGATTAACCCTTGGGAAGATATGAGATTTTGGTCTTCCTTTCTAGATTCATGAGGGTACAATTGATGATTCAGTGGTCATTGACCCCAAATATGAAAAATTATCTAATAAATCTCATCCCAAGATTGACTGGAATAAAAATGAAGTCTTGGATATGAATATACGGGCTACCCCAGTCATGAAAAGAACTCAAGATTGGTTGGAAGGAAAATGGTGACAAGTTTTAGGTTCTACTCAAGAACCAAAATCTTTATCAGTAAGTCTATGCTTTTCTACACACAATTAGTTGATAAAAGAAAGGAATTACTGGTAGAGCTACGACATATCAGAAAAGATCAGACTAGTCTCTATGTGCTCTTACAAGAGATTAAAGATTTGATTTCCATGGATCAAATTAAATTGATTAATGAACAAATTGTAAGCGATGCAAAGGAGTTAGATCCTTCATGGCCCAACTCATTAGAGTGGAAATTGAGCATTTATGACACCCCGGTGAAGGAGATTTCTATAGTACTTGAGATATTTGGACATGCTGGTGGAGATAAAAGGAAATTGTCATGACCTAAAAGTGGAGATAACTAATGAGTTTGATGAGAAGATTTTGGATTCAAAGGAGATTTGTCTAAAATTCAAAGAAATATTCAACAAGGAGATGGCTGATCCAGCCACCATGACTAAAGAATCTTTCTCAAAGCTTAGTAGATTGCAAGTTTATCTCACTTCCTTTAAAAGAAAAGAAAGTAAGAGGTATGACACCTTAAATGAGTCTGAAGCAACTCTAACCAAAGTAAGAACCAGACTGCAAATTACCACGATTCCAAGGAGCAAGGAGTTACTTGCAATTATTTCCAAGTACAGGGATTACAAATATAGGATGAGGGTGCTAGAGAAACTGTTGCAACAAGAAG
>VDFB02292582.1:21885-52486 GCA_007258455.2 Sequoia sempervirens
GATGATGGAATTCTCTTAAAAATTACAACAAAAAATAATTCAATGAGGAACTATTTGGGAAGAGGAAGGGAATCGATGCTAGAGAAATAAGCCCAATAGGAATAGGAAAGGGTAACTAAAACAAGAAAAATGCATATTTTACAAGCATATAAGCAGTGAAGAGAAAAAGGAAGAGCAACGCTTAAGGGGAAAAAAGAGAAGAGCCCACACAAAAAAGTTGGGGTGTACATAAAGACTAAGAGGGAGAGGAGAGATAGGCACACATGGAGAAGGAAGTTGTACATAAAGGGAAAAGAATATGTGAAGTGTAAGAGATACAAAAAATAAATTATAGTTTTTCAAATGAAATAAGAAAGTGTAATGTTGTGTTGAGCACGATAGAGAGGCGCCCATGAATGAGGTGATTGCAATGGAGAGTAAAGGAGTTTGGAATTGCAGAAATCAATGGTGGAAGGTGTATAGTTGTTGATCATTAATTGATCAAAGACTAAGTGGTTGATAGAGAGGGGATGAATGGATAGAGTGAAGATAGTTTCCCAGAGAAAAGCTTGTCCATGGATGACCAACTAAATGAATTGAATAAATAAAAATCTAGTTTGTTGCAATTTATTACTTGTTGAATATTGAACCGAGATAGACCATTGCCTATGAGTTTGTGTTTTGTGAATGTTTAGTTCATAGAGGAGATCCCACTGCATCAAGACTTGAGAGGGAGAGAGGGAGAGAGAGACTTGAGAGGGAGAGAGGGACAAAGAGAGGGAGAGATAGATAATTGAGATGGAGAGAGAGAGAGACTTGTGAGGGGGAGAGAGAGAGAGGGACAGAGGGACATAGGGACAGAGGGATGGAGGGACAGAGCAAGAGATAGAGACTTGAGATGGAGAGAGAGATATAGAGAGAGAGAGAGACTTGTGTGTGTGTGAGAGAGAGAGAGGGATGGAGGGATGGAGGGACAGAGAGAGAGAGAGAGGGAGAGAGAGAGAGGGCGAGTGGGAGAGAGGGATAGGGAGAGTGGGAGAGAGAGGGAGAGGGAGAGTGGGAGAGAGAGGAGAGGGGAGAGTGGAGAGAGGGGATAGTGGGAGAGAGAGAGAGGGAGAGGGAGAGAGAGACAGGGAGAGGGGAGAGGGGAGAGAGAGTGGGAGAGAGGAAAGACCCGAGAGGGAGAGAGAGGGAGAGAGGAGAGAGGGGGAGAGAGTGGAGAGGGAGAGTGGAGGGGAGAGAGAGAGAGGAGTGGGGAAGAGAGATAGGGAGAGTGGAGAGTGGGAAAGAGAGAGGGAGAGTGGGGAGAGAGGAGGGAGATGAAGAGTGGAGAGAGAGAAGCCTTGAGAGGGAGAGAGGGAGAGAGGACAGAGAGGAGAGAGGGATAGTGGAGAGAGAGAGTGTGAGAGAGGGAGAGAGAGAGAGTGGGAGATAGAGAGAGGGAGAGTGGGAGAGAGAGGGAGAGGGAGAGTTTGTTAACTTGACATGGAAAGTTCACTTGACTATGACCATCTTTCAGATCTTGTACAACCAGGATAGGTCTATGCAATTGTAGCACCATAGGTGAATGAAGAAGGACCAAACTATTGGTTGGCACAATGTGTATAGGGAAAGAACAAGCTAACATAATCAATGACAAATGATGATGGGTTCATGTATCCTATAGGTTCAGTTGTTGTTTCTAAAACTTGGTTGCATTACCATTTGATCATTGTTTAGGTTGTTTAGAATAATATAGATTTTTATTCTAAATATCTTTTCTAGTTTGCATTACCATTTCATCATCATTTAGGTTGTTTAGTGTAATATAGATTTGTTATTCTAAGTATATTTAGATGTTGACAAAAAAATTATGATCATACACATTCAGTTGTTGTTTCTAGAACTTGGCTGTGAACATATATGATTAGAAAGAATGACATACCTACATTTCAAGACTATGAGAAACACAAAACCATTCTCATGTATTCACATGTTGTTATAGAAATAAATGTTAAGTTATTGAGACATCATGCTAAACCAAAAACAAAGGAACTATGGATAATTAATAGTGATGATCATGAAGCATTATTGGAAAATCTGAAGGTAAGAGATGACCCTTTAGGCACACTTGAGTAGCATATCATTTGTTGTATGGGACATGTATGATATTTTTCATCACATTTTGATATTGTTTATCTGTTAAGGTTCATTATTTAGGTTGTTTAGAATAATATAGATTTTTATTCTAAGCATCTTTTCTAGTTTGCATTACCAATTCATCATCATTTAGGTTGTTTAGAATAATATAGATTTTTTCTTCTAAGCATCAGGGAAAAATTTAGTGGTGAATTTTTCTAATTGGTGAATTCTAGAAATCGGCCAAGTAGAAATTCTGAATTAACTGCACCCAACAGGGTGTCCAAATCGCCCAAATTTTACGAACTATAGGTCCAATGCATGTCCATTCACCAATGAGTTTTTTTATGTGGAATATTTAAGCAACAAATTCGCCATAAAAAACTACATGTTTCAAATGGACCAACTAATAATTTCATCTAGAATCTTGGAAGCATTTAATGAAACACCTACATATTTACCAATATTATTAAAACAACATTATATCAGGACCCATTTAGCCATTTAAAATTTACAAATAGTTGCTTGTGAAGACCCATTTTGCCAATTAAAATTTATAAATAGTTGCTTATGAGGACCTATTTCACCAATAAAATTAAAAAATAATTACATTTGAGGACACATTTCACCTTGAAAATTACAAGTTATCATTGTATTAGCACGGAAGATTTGCCAAATTTTTAATATACCATGATTTAAAATCCCATAGAATTCCCCAAATATGGAATCATGGATTGATATAAATACAATCAAAAGTCTCATTTATTCTTACACATTTTTTTCAGTTCTGAGGTTCTACTTGTCGATTCATAAGTCAAAAAAAGCTAAAAACTTAGACTTAAAGGTGCATGATCATTTCTTCATAGTGTTATTAGTTATAATAATAAGTTTTCTTTATCTCTTTTCCATTCTTGCTTCAATCTTAAATATGATATTTAGTAGGGAATGTGGTCTATATTCTATGTCCTTCTTAAATAAGAAGACATTTTTTTCTAGTTTTTATTCAAAGTGAGATGAATATGTGGAGTGAATTAGAGATCAATATGTTGAGTGACTCAAGCAACAAGGGTAAGGCTCCTACCGTTCCTTAGGGTGGTGAAGAGACTCTTGCCACTCCTCAGGGTGGTAAGGCTCTTGTTGTTCCTTAGGGTGGTGAAGAGACTCCTGCCACTCCTAAGGGTGGTAAGGCTCCTACCGTTAGTGCTTCTCAAGGTGGTGAACAGACTAGGAGGCCATCAAAATGCCCAAAACTTAGATGTACCATAAAATCATACTTTGGAATTTTCAAAGCTTCTGATCCATCAGGTCAAGATGGAGCTACATCATCAACTCTTCCACCAAATATTGGCAGCATTCATAATACCTCACTGCCACTGGAAGGTCAAATTGAGATTGTCATTGAGTTAAATCAAAATGTATCAAATGAGGATGGGAATACTACAAAAGATGTTCCAAGGGATACCCTGGTTAGCCATAATGAGATAATTGACTTGGATGAGGATGATGTTGGTAGCAAGAAAAGGAAAAACAAATCAAAAAGGGGGCATGAGTGGGAAATGACAAGGAATTTTCAGCTTGGTTGGTTGTCAAAGTACCCATTCATTGTACCAGTGGGGAAACCAAACAATATTGAAAATGCAACATTGGCCAAATGTATAATTTGTAGTTGGAAATGTGGAAGAGACAAGGCATTGTAGCTAAAGATTGACACTATAGAAAAGCATATAGGTAAAGTTTATGAAAAATAAATTATAGACAGAAAGGAACAATCAGTCGTACAATGGAAATTAAAGGAAGAATGTCTTAATGTTAGGTATGCCATGGATTATGAAGAGCATGACCAAAGAATTTCAAAGCTTATGCATGTAAAGGTACACTTGAGGCTCAATTTGGAAAAGAAATGGAAGAAAAAAATATGTCAAAACCATTCGGATGAGTGTTGTTTTCATATTTTGTCTAGAGGGCATCCTATGATAGACTACCCAAAATATTCTAGTTTATTATCTTATTTGAATGTTCCTCACTATCCCTACTCGCATTGGTCAATAAACGCTTGGATGGGAATGGGAAAATTGTCTTGCTATAGTGTAAAAGGAAGATTTAAAGGATAAAGTAAAAGAGTCAAATTTCATTGCATTATCTTTAGGTGTTACTACTGTGAGACAATACTTCTTGGGTCTGTATGCATTTGTATACTGTAGAACGACATGTTCGTCAAGCTCATATTCTCTGTGTTCATAAAATGAAGGATAGTTCAACATCGCAAAATCTATTTGAACTAGTCAAGAAATCTTTGAGTGAAATTGTAGGTATGGATGAGTTGACAATTACGAAAAACTTGGTGCATGTAGGAGTTGATGGAGCTGCAGTGATGAAAGGTCAAAGGACCGATGTTTGCACAATGTTACAAACTACTTGTGCACCATACATGCTTGGAATTCACCGCATGGCCCATAGAATGAATTTAGCATTCAAAATTATAAGCAAGTTTCCTATAGTATCAAAAGTTGAAAATCTAGTCTCATGAGATCTATGCATACTTTGTCAAGTCCCAAATGTTTCAATTTTAATTTTTCTTTAGGGAATAACACCAGGAAACAAGCTTCTCAAGGATTTTGATACCAAATGGATCTCCCTGCATGGACCAATGTAATGAGTTCTTTCAAAATATCAATCCTTGATTGGAGTGATGTACGAAAATCGTAGCACAATAGAAAAAGCTCCTGACCTCTTACATAGGTTTAGCGATATAGAGACACTCTTGACTTTAGCTAGTCTTCTCCCCATGATGGATGTGATGAACGATCTTGTGAAGAAAGAACAAGATAGAACTATGTATATTAATGAATATTCCAATCGACGTAAACATACATGCTTGGACCTCGATCATCTATATCTAGATCTAACACAAGAAGGACCAAATTATTTCATGTGGCAAAAAATTACTGATTTGAATGATCCTTATAATTATTTATAGTTTAATGTAAGTGGGAACTTATGTATCTATGTACGTGGATATGAGATATAGATGTCCCAATGTAAGATAGCCAAGTGCTCTAGCAGAGAAGTAGTTATTAACGAGGAAGATTTTAAAGACATTGTTAAATCTGTTAATGATAATTTGAAGGAAATTGAAAAATCTCTTTCGTCAGAGATTTGTGAAAGATTCCCTTGACATGAAACACTTGAAGCCATGGGTATTGTGTATCCTCAATTTTGGGAAAATTGAGATAACCCAAAATATTTTCATGATCAAGTAAAAATCTTGTTCAACAAATTTTTGAAAACTGTAACATATAATGAGCAGAAAATAGAAGAAATTTTAAATGAAGCTAAGCCTAGAAAACAATCTAGGAGTTTTGCAACAGCTATGAGGGACTAGTATAAATCCATGAGCACAGACAAGGCCTTTGAACTAGGATCAATTAAAAAAGGTTTGGAAAAACTTAGGTCGGAGTGAAAAATTGTGTGATTTCATATCAGAATATTTAAAACTTGTTGATTTATGTCAAACAATAATATTGGGGTCGGTGGAGGATGAGAGAGTTTTCAATACATTGGGTTTTTGAAATCAAAGTTATGAAACAAACTAGACAAGAATTTGGAAAATTACTTGAGGATGAAAATAACTGCTTATAATGTCTTTAATTTTCCTTTTGAAAGGGCACTCACAATCTAGAGGTCCACATGTGAAAGAAGAGGGACCAGGTTGCACAACACTCCAATTCAAACAGCTAGTATTGGTGGCACTGGTAGTGGTAGTGGTACTGGGATATATGACATTGACACAAATCACACAATGAATGTTGAATTTGAGACACAGGCCTAAGAAAATGAAGAGTAGACTCAAAATCAAGATGAATCTTCTACTCTATCTCAAGATGAACGTCAGTTTGAGGATCTTGATTCCATTTTGGAAATGGAAGAGAATTAGCAGCCTTTAGGTATTTATACTGCACTTCATGATTCATGAATCAGTTTCCATTGTTCCAAATTGTAGTTGATGATACTTTATATTATATTCAATGAAAATTGAAATTGTGAATCATTGCATTTCATGATATTTTATTTTATATTGCACTTCATGAATCGTATTCCAAACTATAATTGATGATATTTTATATTGTATTCCATGAAATTGTGATATTTTATATTTTATATATTATATTGCATTCCATGGTATTGAATTTGATATGTGATTTTGCATCATTTTTAAAGAACACTTATCACACTACTTATAAATTCCTATTGCATTGCCATTCAAAAAATATTTGATAAATAACTAAAAGGAATATTAATCCATTGCTTGAACAAAAGCTAATAGTTCAACATCCATAACTTATAAGCTAATAGTTCAACATAAATAACTTATAAAGGAATCCACACAACTTAAACAATAAAAGCTTAAACTACCAAATAACCTAAATTATACTAAGAAATCCTTACGCATCCATCACCATAAAGTCTTTATTCACAGATAAACTTCCACAACAATGAAAATAACCAAAAATCTATCATTCCAATAATAGACAATCCACTAGAAAACTACTCAGCAAAAGCACAATAAATCCACATAGTACACACCATAACTCAAATATTACGCATGCAATAACTTCACCATTGTCTTTCTATATTGAACTAACATAATAGGAATTAAAATACCAGAGTTTTTTTGTCTTGATAATTTTTTCTTGAGGACAACCATTTTAGAAATTAATATAAAAAGTCTTTGAAGTATCAAGAGAGCCAAATTAAAGAAAATAACATAAAAACTAAAAACTAAATAGCGGTCCCACTCCCAACACTAAATCCTTCGCTTTCAATTATTTCCACCTCCTTCTCCTTCAAAAATGCCTCTTATGCCTTTACTCTTTTCTTGTATTCCCAATACTTGGTGACAATTACAAATATGTTGTTACTCCATAGTGTTGTAGTAATCTGTAACCTAGTTCTCCATTTTCCCAAAGCAATTTCAGACTCAACCAACATCTCCAATCTTTTCTATTCTCTAGATTTATAAGTCTTCAGGTGGATCTACATATATTCCACTGAGTTTTTAGGACTCCCATGTCACTGTAGTAGGATAAGCTATTTCTTTATTGAATATCTCTCTAAACTTTAGAGAGATCTCTTTTATATCTAGAATCCTTTCATCATACTCATTAGTAATTTCCACTTCCAAAATATGAAAATCTTCTTTAATTTCCACCAACATTTCATAATATTGATCAAGTGTGTTATTAATTTCCTTCAACAGATTATCATACATATTCAATTTCCATTCCAATGAATTGGACTAGGAAGGGTCTTGCTCCTTAGGATTATTCATAATTTTCTCACCAATTAATATCTTCCAATCCATAGAGGTCAATTCTTTCATTTCCCAAGAGAGCACATAGAGACTAGCTTGATCTTTTCTGACCTGCTAAAGTTTTATTACTAACTCCTTCCTCTTTTTAACAACTCAAGTGTAAAAGAGCACAAATTTATTCAAAAAGAAGATAGCCTCTTGAGATATTTATCAATCCCCTCACAAGAAGCTCTGGAATAACTCAAATTCTTTTTAATTTGTTGTATGGTGAGCACATCGATACCCTCTACCAGAGAACTTGAGGCTTCATCAGATGTAGGAGTAGCCATGGAAGAAATAAAGTTACCTAACACAATGACTTGAGATTGCATTTTTTATATTTTATTTCCTCTATTCTTTCACTCTTTTAATCAAGGCATTGACTAAATAAATGGCATGGTACACATCACCTTCTAGTGTTGGAGGCCCCATATCAACATGTGTGACTTTGTAGTCCATCTCCATTATTTCATCTTCATTTAAATCCTTCATAGGCTCAACAGTTTCTAACATTTGATTTCCAGAAGTAGCATCAATCACCATCCTTGAAATCCTCTTGGATTTCTTAGGTTTTGGAGAGCTTTGAAGTAACTTTGCAACTATATCCACTCCAACTGTCATTGTAGGAATATGCTTTCTCTTCTTCTCCACTGCTTTTTTCAGCCATCTTGGGGAGGCTACTACTAGACCAAAATTTTAATTTCCACTAATAGTTTCTTTAGGAGCACTAGGAGTGAAAGGTGGATTATCAACTGGAGAAGAGGGAAATTCAAACAGAGGAGGAAAAATATTATCTTCAATAATTTGTTGAAAGATAGCTTCAGAATCTGTAGGAAAAAGTTTTTCATGATTGGTCTTCTTCTTAGGGGTAGGAGAAAGCACAATGTCTTGTTCACAAATGGTCTTCAACTAGACTGTTTCTTTTGGCCTATAACCATCACCATATGATTGAGAATTTGCACTAGAGGACCTAACAGAGGGTTTCCCCAATGATACACTTGCACCAGTTTCTTGCGTAGACCCCAGTTCATTATTCTATGCTGACTTAGGCTTCTCAACAGGACCAACAACTTGTTGCCATTTCCCATCCAACCAGTCTTGGGTTCTATTAAGCATTGGGCCATCACACACCCTCATATATAAAATTTCACTTTGGCTCCAATCAACCCTAGGGTGGGATTTATTAGACAATTTTTCATAACTAGGATCTATGATTGTTGAATCCTCAGCTACATTTTAAAGAAATTTGAGATGACAGATTGAAAGCTTATATCTATTTTAGCATTAACCTCATATAATCTATTCTCAAAACTTCGTTCTCATTGACACAATCTTCCCAGAAATCTTTGATAGATGGGTGATGCTGATATAAGCTCCCTCCATAGATATTTTTCTTCACAAAACCCTTACTATCAAAATTAGCTCTCATTGACCGATACTGAAGGTTATATTCCTTGAGAACTCCTTTAGCTTCCCTGACCAGCTAGTTTATTTTGCACATAATATAATGGGTCTTCAATGGGAAGACATACCCTTGTTTTTGCATGTTCATATACTTAATATTAACCATGGCCATTTGTCGACAAACTTTCAAAAATATTGGTAAATCTTTAGTATATCGAGGTAATTTCAATGTGGATTTCTTAAAACCCCCTATTATTAGATAGGAAAACTTATCAAATTGGATATAAAAACTCCCAAAATTTGATACAAGAGAAATCAATTCAGGGTAAAGGTGTATTTCTAGATTTCCATCTAGATTCCTCATGACCTCCATTAAAAATGCATCATTAACATGACAAAAATTGCCAATTCCAAATTGTTTAGTGAAATGAGGAAAGTGCTTATACATAGGAATATCAGAAGCTAGGGTTCCTTCTGGCTCCAACCTAGGCCAAAAGGACCTTTGAATAGCTACAATGTACGTCAGGAAAGAACACATATAGAAAGTATCAGTCTTATGGAAATTAATTAATTACTCATTCAAATGGAAGCAAATAACTTCGACCCAGTCAATGAAAATGTTCTCATCACAAATTATCAAGATAAATTGGCACATCAATCCTCAAATAACTCAACTTGTGCATTCCCAACAATGCAGTGCAATAAAGTAATAGCATCTGCAATTTCTCCCTTACAATGCACTCTTTTGAGTTTAGTCGATAGTTGTGACTTACCTTTCCTTTCAGACTTCAACTAGGTTTTTGCCATGGAGTTCTTACACCATTATTTCTTTGCTTTGAAAAATTCACCTACCATTGTGACGAACATGTCTTCTACAAGTTCCCTTTCTAGAATCCTCAGCGCATGACAAACAACTTCAAGAGAAATATCTACAATTATAGTCCCGTTTGCGGCTTTAATTTCCCATGTCTCTAGAATGTACCTTCTCACACATGCACTTATCAGGTCCACACTCAACACAGCTTTTGGAAACCCTCCAGCATGAGCTAGCCCACTTTCTAAGATTTTTATATCTAGCTCAGACTTGTCGTCACTCTCTAGGCATGCCCAATATTATTCTAACTTAAAAGGTTCAAGCTCCATATCCCTTATGCTGACCCAATGTACACTCTCCATGAGCTAAAATTCGTGGAGAAAGAATTTTTTCACTTGAGAAGTATTGGCCTTGGAAAAGAACAAGAATGCAAGCTAAATGTCTAAGTAAAACTTTGCCACCCACTTATGCCAATATTTTTTATAGGATATGCATTAAATGCGACATTCAATTTCATTCCTCAAAAAGATAGCCTTTAAACCTACATGCTTTTTGAAATTCCTAAAAAGATAACTCAAGGCTAGTTCGTACATAGCATTCAATGAGATGTTAGATGACAACGCCTTTGAAAGGAAAGATAAGTCCATAATGTCGTGTGGTCGTTGAAACTTGGAACCTTAGAACCAAAGTATGAAGTTTCAAAGTTTTCAAAACCTTCAACCCACCGAATACAAAGATGACCAAGAAAGACTTGCAACTTAACAAAGTGAACCAACTCAGGGAATCGGGAAGTTATGAAAATTTAGAACTCCATGACAAGATTATAAATCATAAAACTCTAAGGACTAGTAACTGACAAGGTTATAAATTATAAAACTATAAGGACTAGCGACTAAGGTTAGGAAAAGCTCCAAAACCATGACTTTGAGTGATAGTAACCAAAACAATGAAACTAACAAAAAATATATCATTCCAATTCCAATAATAGATAATCCACCAAAAAAATACTCAGCAAAAGTAGAATAAATCCATACACCATAACTCAAAGGTTACGTATGTATGAACTTCGCTACCTAACAAAGTGAAGCAAGTCGGGAATTGGGTAGTTATGAAAATTTATAACTCTACAACATGGTTATAAAACTCAGAGGACTAGTGACTAAGCTTGTTTTGCTCCCTTATTTTGAGTCTATCATCTCTCCAGCTATAACATTTTACATGTATTATTAGTGAAATTTGATCAATGATCTTTCATTAATCTTCTTTGTCATTATGCATTTATGTATGTTTTAATTCTAGCTCTGGTTTAATGAACTAGTTAAAGTACCTTGATTAAAGCATGAATTCATATTATTTTTTAGTGGATCTGATAAGTAGTCATGGAGATTGAGTATTGATGTGTGAATTGTAATGCAATTTCACTAAGATTATGGATGCCTGGAATTAAAATCACCTTATAGTTCATATTTTAATTGTGTTAAAAGTAAAACTCAAACATGTACTCAATGATTCATCACTCAAATCAATGATTAATAACATATTAATAATAGTATTAGTAGAATATACAACAATGAACATCAACAATCATTTAAAGTGTATCTAGTAGTTGAAACCACTACTAGAATTTTTTGTCAAATGAAAAAATAAATAATACAGATAATTTAACATCAACAAATTACTTAATTCTAAGTTGGAACAAAGACAACTCTGCACGAGTGAGTTGGAACTTGTAAACTCACATGATCAAAAATTAAATCAATGCAACACCTTTTCTAGCAACTTCCATTGTTCAGGTGGTGGAATTGTCATTTGTTCTAACTAATGTTGTTTGACTTGAATATTTGTTAACAATTCATGATTCAAATTGGAACCTATCTTGGATTCTTCAATCAATTTGGCATTCAAAGTTAGCAATGGTTTGATGGAATCCAAATAGTTCACCACATCTGGGTTCTGAGGAAACTGGACCAAATCAATCTTCATTACATCCTCCATCTTCTTTCTAAAATCATTATTTCCAATTAATCACTCATTTGTGTCAAAAGCCTCTGGCAAACCAAGCTCTGTGAAGTTCCTTACCTTTTCATCCACCTTCTTCATCTTGTCTGCTACCAAATGCAAATATTCCTTTGTTTCACGCATTCTCAAACACTTTTCAATGATAGATGACGGCATCATTGATGTAGTAAGCTGATTAGTAATCCCTTTTGATTTCAAAACATTGTAATTGGCTTTGTAGACTATTTGTTGAATTTGATTTGCAGATTTCTCTAATGCCAACACATTTTTGTTGTCCATGAAATATTTGTTGAGCTTCTTATGATGTTTTCTAATAGCATCAATCAATTGAAACATGTCACTCAAATGATCAATCCTCTGCATTATTTCATCCAGATCTTTTGTTTCATATGCCTCATTGTTTCTCTACAAAATGCAGATAACTTATTTTGACAAGACTTAATTTCATCTTTTTCTTCCATTAGCTTTGCCTCCAATCTTTCATTTCTTTTTCTCTCCTCCAATTTTTGTTCCCACTGTGCATTTCCATTCACAATGCTTAGTCTTAATTTTTCTGAAGTGGATTTTTCCTCATCATATTTCTTGTTGCTCTCATCTAGCCTTTGCTTTAATTCATTCATTGCATTCTCATTCTGCTTATCCTCTTTGCTTGTTGATGTAGAGGCATATTTTTTTATTCTTTTTCTAATTCATTGCTCTTGTTATCTATTGCTTTCCACTTTGCTTTCTCATTTGCTAGGTTTTCCTATAACTTTTCAATTTGAGTTACAACCTTTTTTTCTCTCTATCTTTCTTTAGCAATGATGTGTACACCAATTCATTGTTCTTCTTTGATACATTAATTTTTTAGTATTTTTAAGTCCAAAAAATCAATAATTTGTTCACTTGGAATCCAAATTGAACGATCTGATTTGCTGGTTTGTTTTGAACTGTGGGAACAAGAATTGTGTACCCCATGATTTCTTTATTTGTGTCAAATTTGGGTAATACCATGGGTTTTGCAAGCTCTGAAGTTACAATAGATGTACTCTCCATTAGCTGCCTCTTTTCTTTTTTATTCATGTCTGATTTCTTTTTAAACTCCTTAATGTAATCAAAACCTAGGGACGTAGGAACAATGGAATCCTTAAATGCTAAAGGAATAGGAGTACTTGCAGTTTCTCATGATGTCACAACCAGACTAACTGGAAGTGGGGGAGTGCCTAGAAATAACTCCTTTATGGTGGATCCACTGGTAGTGTGACTTAGACTTGTCAAAATCCTTTTCCTCTTCTTTATGCCTTGATCACCTAGTGTTTATGTGGTATATCATATTGTTGTCCTCTTGTGTGTATTTTTTGTTTGTAGCACATGTTGAACACTACTAGTACTACTACCCATACCATTGACACTAGAGGCAGTGCCAGTTGCACTAAACTCTCCACCTTGGGAATGTCCTAGTTTTGATTATGTCTAACCATGAGGATGAGGATTTGAAGCTCTAACAAATTGACTTGTATGCCCTAGGTCTACTTTTTCACCTCCAAGCCCAAGGCTAGATTTATCAACTGCTTTTCTATGCTCTACATCTATTATCATCCAAGGGCCTTGTCTTTGAGATCCCAAAGGACCACCTTCATAACCCATTTTTTTGCATACTCCTCTAGTATATGATTCTTTTGTGGCCTCCTTTAAACCAAGTTTGAAATTGACATGGTTTCTTCTTCCCTATCATCATTAGATTCATCATCACTTTCTTTATCTTCTTGTCCATCTAGATGCTCTATATTCTAAAATTTTCTAAACTCATAATCTTCTTCATTATCTACATACTCCGCAAGAGCTCTTGGATCACCTAGCTCCTTCCTCATAGACCAAAAGGGAGTAATTTTTTATCGTGACCAATTTGTTTATGTAACTTCCTTCTCTAGAGAATCTAGCATTTTTACTCTACTATATGGTTTAGCACCTTTTTCATAAAAATTGTTGTGCCTCCTAATTGTCTTTCAATGCAATTTCATAATTTTTGCTAACAATTGTTCAAAAGTAATACCATTCTCAACAACACTTTTCTCCATCGCAATTCTAACCTCATCCTAAGAATCCTTGTTTCTCAAGTTTTGAAGCAAGGGTTTACTTTGATGTTGAATTCTACTTGCAGCATTCTTATTGAGCACAATCATTGATTTAATGGTGTCACATGGATAATACTTCTAGTGACAAATAGCATCAAAATAAAAAAAAAATCAAAAGATTATGTTCCACACTAAATGCTTTTCTCTCGATTGTGATCCCTCCACATGAAAAAGGTAAAGAAGGAAATAAGGTCTTCTTTTGCTAACCAGTAAAGTGTAGTTCATCAGTACTCTGCATTTGCCTTACATATTCCAAAGCAAAAACCCTTTTTGTCACATGTATTGGAAGTATGTATGGTTGTACTCCTGATCCATAAAATCTTAGCAAATTATATTCTTCCATTAAGTACCAATCAGCTAATTGTATTTCTTTTCCTAGTTGAATGCAGTTTCTACATGACATGGGAAATCTAGTCATTAGAGTATTTGTAATTGGTTGATTCAATGGAGCCAAAAAATAGTCTACAAAATGACTGTAGTTCCTTCAAGAATCATGCATCCTTATAATAGTAGTCCATTCATATACTGGAGCCATTTTATTTTCCTCAGGATTACTATAGGGATGAATCTAAAGCTTGTTGGTCTGAAACATTCCCCTGAATTTGAATAGAAAAAGATAGCACAAGTAGGTTGTGAATCTAAATGTCTTGGTGGAACCTCAATGTGCTCAATAAAATTATTTGACATGTGGAACACCATAATGGATATTATACACCATTTTAAGGAGGCTTGCACCCACTTCCAAATTGATATCCAGTCTAAGGCAAAATGCTAGCATGGAAATAGTATCCTGAACCCAAATCATAAGGAGGCTTATGATCACCTTTTAATTTGTTTCTATCCTGAACTATTTTATTTAAGAAAGAATTTTTCTCCATTTCATCCACTGCTTCATAATCACTAGCAAGCTTTTCTAGGTCAATATGGACATTTCCAAATTCTTTAGTTGTAAGCCCCAAGCCCAACACTTTTCCAAGTTCTTTGCGTGTGGATAGCTTAAATTCTTTCTTTTCTATCTTTATTAACAATTTCTCTTTTTTATCATCATAATTTAGGGCATAGACCATGATAAATTATGGGCAAGGGAAAACCTCATGTAACATCATGCACCCTAGTCCACTTACCCACGGTGCACTGATACTATTAACTTGCATTTTATTTGAAGCCTTATTATGAGATGAAAATATAAGTTTTAAGGTACGCCTACCATAGGTTTCATGATCATAAATATCATGGTATTCATCAGTTAAACATGGGGTTTTAAACAATTTTGCATAATGTATTTTTTTATCCGACATTGCTCTAGTGGAACTGTTGGTAGACATGCTTATATAATGTGAAACTATGAATTCCCTATTAGTCCTCCTTAATTTTTCTTAATTCTTAAGTCTCTTAAACCTAAACCCAAACTTCAAATTTTGACAAAATAAGATTTTAAGAAATGTCAAACAATGAAACATAGCCATAGGAATTCTTTTAGTTACCCAGATTTTGATTCTTGAAAAGATTAATCATGACAGTCATGGAAACTAGGTTACTGGAATGGCTTTTTTGGAAGTGGAACAATGGAACCTAGAACAAGGTGGTGTACTACAATGAGCAAACTGAAAGAATGAAATCTCCCTGTGTGCTGACCCTCCACTTAAAAATAAAATCACTTAGCAGTATAAATTGAAATTTCTTTTTTTTCAAACATTAAAGTGAATGAAACCAAAACGTCTATGTGTTGCTTCCAGACTACACAATTAGTACATGGCTGACAACATTTAAAACAAGCCATTTAGTCTTGCATTGACAACAAATTCTAAACTATTAATCTTTGTAAATCTAATGGTTATAGGGTGATTCTAGAGGTTTAAGTTCACAACCCTAGCACTCTATGCATTTCATTCTGGAATGCAACTACAACCATACATCAAACATTCATCGAATGGTTGAGTAATTTATGATATAAATAATAAACATGTGTTTTAAAGTTGTTTTAACCTTTAATGTGCTAGGATTGACATCAAGGCCTTAATAAAATGAATTACAATGTCACATTAATAGCACAACCATTTATTTTATTACAACTAAATTACAATGTCACATTATTACATAGTACAAATACAAATGTAAGTGCAAGCACCAAGCTTCTGTTGGACCACTGGTGAAAACATAAATGTAATACATGTTTCTTTGAAAATAAATGGGACTTCCCAGGTCAACCATACACTCTAAAAATAAATGCATGGGGAAAGGGGGGCAATCAAACTAGGGAAATGGGAGCTATGAAGATACAAAATGTACTTATCACCTTTTAAAATCATAGTCATGCATGTTACCTATAGGAATACTATGTATCATGTCCCCTCAAATTTTGTCTTCCTTGTTCTTTAATCTATCATTTTCCGCTCAAGTATAAAGTCTTTGCCTTTATTTTAGTATCTGTCGTGGGTTCCTATAAGTTCTTGTCGCAAATTCTATAAGTTTTGAAACCTAAGTTTTTGGTGCTGTGTGTCTTTAACCTTGTCGTTAGGTTCATGTTTTTCCTAACCTCCCAATAGCTAGACTTGTTCTTTAGTGGCATCAAGCGATTCAGTCCATTGTGAAGTTAGGGAGTCAGAGGTTTTCATAACTTCGTAACTCCTGACTTTGAGTTATAGAGTTTCAATTTTGGTGACAAGGCAATATGTTGTTCACCCACATGTTTTGAGGTTTCGCCTTTACATTTAATGAGACATACAGTACAACCTAGAGATATCTTATCAAGGATTTTTGTAAAGAACACAAATTGTAGGTTTTGCTTTACTTATGATTAAAATAGAACACCATATTAATTCAACACCAAATGCACGTCCTATCATTTGCATGACTTAAGGTGGTGAATATTTTTTTGTTTGAACCTACAATAGAACCTCTATCATTTTCAATTATTTCTTTAAGCATAGGAGTGTTCTTTTTTGTACTGTGAGCTCATGCAATCTGGAATTGAAAATCGTTGGCTCGGTGTAAGGGACATGGAGCTGGAATCATTTAAGCTAGAAGAATTCTAGATGCATTTGGAAAGTGACAAGATAACTACTATCAACACAAAATTGTTAGAAAGTGGATTAGCTCAAGTTGGGGGTTTTCCAGAAGCCGTTATGAGAGTAGACCTAATAGGTACATGCATGAGAAGATACATTCCAGAAAAATAGGAAATCAAAGCAATGGATGGGACTGATGTTGCTAAAATTTATTCCTGGAGCCATTTCTCACGTGCTAAGGATCCCTAAGAGAATGCCCATGAAGGACATGTTTGTTGCAACAACTAGTGATTTTTTCAAAGTCAATGAAAGTTGATGCAAAAATTCTATGTCCAAAGGGTTTTTGAAATCTGAGAAAAGAGGTAAGTCATAGCTAACTACCAAACTTAAAAGAATGCATTTCAAAGAGGAAATTGCAGGTGACATTGCTCTGTTACGTCGCATTGTTAGGAATACAAAAATTAAGTCATTTGAAGATTGGATGTGTCAGTTTATTTTGGATCTTTATGATGAAAATGTGTTAATTGATTGGGCTAAGATAATTTTTTTCCATTTGAATGAATGTAATTAGCAATTTTTAGAAAACTGCTACTTTCCATCTGTGTTCTTGCTTAACATATATTATAGCTAGTCAAAGGTCATTTTGGCCAGGATTAAAACTATAGATACCTCCAACTTTTGGAATGCATGTGTATAAGTGCTACCTGTAGTTTACTAAGCTGGTCATAATGGGAGACTTTTCCCTTGTCAATGATGCATTCTTAATCGAAGTTGTGAGGAAATTTGATGGAAACCTTGAAGTGTATTTTTCTTCTGAGTCAATGTTTTTTGTATCAAAATTTGGAAATTTTTTATATAAAATTTGATATATTTTCTTACTTGAGGATAGGAGGTTTTGAGAAAGCCCCACTAAAATTTCCACAATATCCTATGTCACTGATTTAATTGGCCAAGTATGTTCAAAGATGCTTATGAGTGGGTATCAAAATGTGAGAAGTGTTTAAAATTCACTGGTAGACCACAACTTGCTGCTTTACCCTTGAAACCTGTGGTAATTGATGAGCCCTTCTAGCAATGGGGTTTGGATTTCATTGGGCCAATCAATCCTAGTTCTAGTGGAGCACATGCACATATATTGACTGCTACAAACTATTTCACCAAATGGATGGAAGCTATTCCAGTGAAGCATACCACCACTGAGGTCGTGTGTAATTTTTGAAGGAGAATATTTTGGTAAGGTTCAGAGTACCCAAGAAAATTTTCACTAACAACACTAGCTCTTTATCCTCTATTGAAATTACTCTTTTCTACTATGATATGGCATTAGTCTTTCTCATTCATCTGATTATTATCCTCAAGGAAATGGGCAGGTTGAGTCGAGTAATAAAAATTTAATCTCTATTATCAAAAAGTTGGTGGATTAAAATAAGAACGTATGGCATAAGAATTTATTGCTCTGTGGGTTGACAAAGTTGCTTATAAAAGAGCCATTGGAATGTGCCCCTTTCAATTAATATATGACATTGATATCACTTTACCTACACCATTGCAGATTTCAGTACTTAATTTGCAGAAGACTATAGAAGACAAGTAATTTTAGACCACTTTGGAAAAGTAGATTATTTATTTGAGTAAGTTGGAAGAAGAAAGGGAGGTTGTGGTGGATAGGATTACCAAACAAATCAACAGATGGTGAAAAAGGTTTTTGATAAAAAGGCTAGACAAAGGGACTTTGCAATTGGTGATTGAGTTCTTCTCTAGGATAGGAGAAGGGAAGGAAAAGGAGCACATAAAATTTTTGATTCTCTCTAGAAAGGACCTTTCCTGATTAGGCAACTTGTTAGTGATCATGCTTATTGATTGGCTTATCCTAATGGTACTATTCTACCTCTTGCCTATAATTGGTAAGATTTGAAACTTCTTGAATAATTGTTCCATTGAGTCCATCCTTGTACATAGTTTTTGTTTGTTTTGTTTGGTTTTGGCTTGTTTGGTTTTCACTCCATTGCCCAATGAATAAGGCTTTATGCCATGTTTCTGGATTCTCTACATCTTTTCAGTCTTGGTCCCCATTCGGAGCCAATGTTACCTGTAGGTATACTATGTATCATGTCCCCTCAAATTTTGTCTTCCTTGGTCTTTAATCTTTCATTTTCTGCCCAAGTCTAAAGTATTTGCATTTATTTTAGTCTTTGTCTTGGGTTCCTATACGTTTCTAACTTCTTGTCAAGCATTCTATAAGTTTTGAAACCTAAGTTGTTGGCACTATGTGTCTTTAACCTTGTCCTTGGGTTTGTGTTTTTCCTAACTTCCCGATAGCTAGAATTTTTCTTTAGTGGTGTCAAGTGAGTCAGTCCATTGTGAAGCCGAGGAGTTAGAAGTTTTCATAACTTCGTAACTCCTGACTTTGAGTTATAGAGTTTCATTTTTTTGCGACAAGGAAATATGTTGTTCACCCGCATGTTTCAAGGTGTCTCCTTTTCATTTGATGAGGCATATGGTACAACCTCAAGATGTTTTATCAAGGATTTTTGTAAACCATACAAATATTAGGGTTTTCTTTACTGAGGAATAAAATAGAGTGCCATATTAATTCAGCACCAAACACATGTCCTATCATTTGCATGACTTAAGGTGGTGAAGATTTATTTGTTTGGACCTGCAATAGTACCTCTTTCATCTGCAATTATTTCTTCAAGAATATGAGTGTTCTTCTATGTATTGTGAGCTCATGTAGTCTGGAATTGAAAATCGGTGGCTTGGCATAAGGGACATAAAGCTAGGATCCTTTAAGCTAGAAGAATTCTGGACACATTTGGAAAGTGAAAAGAGAATTGCTATTGATGCAAAATTGTTAGAAAGTGGATTAACTCAAGCTGGGGTTTTTCCATAAGCCGTTATAAGTGTAGACCTAATAGGTGCATGCACAAGAAGATACATTCTAGAAAAATAGGAAATCAAAGCCGTGGATAGGATTTTTGTTGCTAAAATTTCTCCTATAGCTATTTCTCACGCGCTAAGGATCCCTGAGAGAATGCTCATGAAGGACATGTCTATTGCAACGGCTAGTGAATTTTTCAAAGTAAATGAAAGCTAGTGCAAAAGTTCTATGACCAAAGGTGTAACACTCGGCAAAACCCCAGAGAACACACACATAGCAAATAATTTTTTTTTTTAAAACAATACAATTAAACATGCAAGAAACATTAACCATAATCACATAACACATTACATTACACTATTATGCTTAGCTCTCTGGGGCACGCGAGGTTACTTCACAAACAACTAACAATGAAAGTAAAAGATAACAACATAACTATTAATATTATAAACCATGAATAAGAATACATCCAATAACCAAGAGCGAGAATATTAATACATCACATAATACAATCATAATGAATCTCTTTTAACAAGTTACAATTGATCCTAACTATTACATCATCATTTTAATATTACATTACAAGCTCTTGATTAATAATTACATCAAATTTCCCAAATGTGTGGGATAATATAAATACAATGAAATCTGAATTACAAAGGAACACTGGTGCAACACCAACTTGCAAAAATGCTGAGAAGATAGACTGCTGATGGGGAACCCAACGGGTGAGGAGCACGTTCCACCCAACCATGTGAATTATAAATAACTCACCCCCCGTGCTCAGAGGTGACAAGGAAGAGAACCCAACCATGAATGTCAAACTGACTCCAAGAACAACATAGTACAAATACAAACTCAAGGTATACAATAAAATAACCATCAACGTTCACGAATCAAACATAACAAGATAAAGCTATGAAACTCACCACAATTAAGTAAAGCATTATCAATTAAACAAGTAACTAAATAACAACCATAAATCAAATTCACAAGAATCAGATACAACATAAAGTTTACTATTCCAGAGGCAACCAAAAACCAAGTACAAGGGTGTCTAGTGGAGAGTGTCATCGCATAGCTCTCATGGATCTACCTGCCCTTCCTCCAACCTGGCGCTGGCCCCTCATGAAAAGCCACTCTCCTAAGACCCCTAATATAAAACAAATTCAGGCAAGGGTTGAACTAAAACAAATAAAGCATAAAACTCAAACAAGAACATGCGAGGCATTATCCCTCTTGCAATAACTCAAAAAACCAAAAGTCTTAACAAAACCCATCCAACCCTTCCAAGTACAAAACCAATAAGTTTCAATTCCAAAAGTATGGCTAAGATGAGGAGAACATTGAAATTAAACAAGCCTCTGAACAAAGTTTCACAAATTGACAAGGTTTTCCTCATCGATTTAAAAAGTCAACACAATAAGGCTAGAATGGAAAATTTAAATAACAATCTCCAAATTTGCTCCATGTCGATATAAAATTCAACAATAATCCAACACAATTTATTACGTTGCTTTCAAAATAAATTTCACTTAATTTCACAAATTAAACATCAAAAGAAATCATTTTACTCAATAATATAAACACACATATATTTATATATATATATATATATAAATGAAGGTATCTTTCAGATTACATTAAATATAAGACATTATTAATGCCATTTTCAAATACCAACATCTAATGTTTTCATTGGACTAAAACCTAGATCAATATCAATCATAATCAAGAGGTAATCTATCCTAACCACTATGATATACATATTCTTTACATGCATACAACAATATACATAAATGCATAAATTATAACTATATGGGACAGACTTCCTATTTCCAAATTGGTGAATTTACTATAATATAAAAGCATTAATTAAATAGGAAAGCCAATGGGTAAACTATGAATTGGCTAAGTACTTCGAGCAACACAATAAATTAATTTTGAAAGTAATTTACAGAATATTAGATTCATCCACAACTGACTTACAAGGACTCAGATCACCTATTGCAAAGCATGGGAGGAATATTTCCAAGGTAAGAAGAATTCTATAGAGGCGAGCATGATTGTATAGAGCAAATTGAACCCTCCCATAACAAATGTTTATAAGACAAAGCCTAAGGAGAAAACGTAGACTAGAAGAGAAGTCTATAATGTGAATTCAATCCATATAGCCAAGACCATCAAATATGCAGTTAGCGAATCTATTAAATGTTTTGATTTCAACCAATGTCTAATGCAAACAAACTTAGCACTACACAAGGTAGCGATTATTCCAAGTGATATGGCACAGTGGGAGGAGTGAGGCTGGAAGCATAGGCAAGGCACGCTACCTGAATGACATATTACCTCAAAGAGTATGGTCTCATGAAGGACACATAAAGAATTGGTATAGAGACAAAATGATGTGGGAGGATACTGGTATGAAACTAGACATGAGATCTATCAGATATGAAATGGGAGGCAAATGTCGGAGCGGTGCACCCCAACCAACTACATAAAATGAAATTCGTTCTTCAATGGAAACAACAAATATCTAATCATATGATGTTTCTCATCAAACTAAACATAAAGCATAAATAAACGCAGCAGTAAACCTTTACACACAGCTTATTCACAAACTAGATTTTTCCAGGGAAATCTCAAAATCTAAGAACTAAGGACGCAGTCCTAAGAAATGAACGTAGGCCAAAATCGATTATTTAAGCTTAGAAAAATCGAAAATATTACTTGAACCAACTTTTAAGCACCGGCTTCAAATGATAACTTAAATTCTCATCATATGCATAGAGTAGGAGAAATGCAATGATGGCAGAATGTGCACAAAAAATATCTTGAAACAATGACAGAGCTCATGGAAACAAATGGGAAAAGCTCAAAAAAATATAAAAGATGTTGAGGATGGTGAAATCATAACTACCATGAATCGATCCTAAGCATGATAGAGTTTGAAAAGGCTTATATTGACGATTGTACAAGATTCAAGTGAAGGGCCAATTTTCATTCTAAGTGACCCAATGTAACATAGGTCATTGTCTTTTCCTGAGCCCATGGATTGGGCTATCACTTTTCATCCATGCATAAAGGAAAAGGATTTCTAATGAAAAAATTATTGTGGGAAAAGGCTTAGGGATGCATGGATGGAGAAAAAACTTAGACTAGGCTCATGATCTAATCAACAACATGCTTCAAGGAATGGGGTCCAAATGTTTGCCAAAAACACATCCCTAATATCAAAGAGGTGAAATCCACAAAATTCACAAAGATGATACGAGACAAGTAAAACATTAGAGGTCGAGGAGCATCAAGACCAAGAAATACTGAATACTAGCCTTTGAAATATGTTAAATCTAATATGAAACACCATAACTATTGAAGAGAATACATCATTCATAATCCAAATTAAAGAAAACGACTCATATTATTCACACAAGTTTAGAAGTTAAGATTTTCTAAAAGATGAATACCTGGAGGTTGGGAGCTCCAAGCATGCACGAGTATCATGAGACCCTCATTTGCACCGAATCAACCCCTGTGGTTTTCTTCTCCTCCCACAATTCATTCTGAAAAACAACTATTCTACAGAAGAGTTTTTCTTTAAGCACAGTTCTCGTTCAAAAGCTAGAAAAAGAATCCCCAAAATTCAAAGATGCATAACCCCTATTTTTTAACTTTTGTCTCCACCAAACCTCTGTGTGTGTCAAACTTAAAAATTTCAATTAAAAATAAAATATGTTACCCATTTCTTTCAAAAGCTCTCAAAAATCATAAATAAAAGAAATTATATTTTTAAAAGCAAGCTTTTCAGTCATATCTGAGTTCTCATTCGTTCCCACAACTTTTTCATTCTTTTATTTTTTTATTTTTTTTTTCTATTTTCAATACTTTTTGTTTTAATTTCCGTTTTTTTTACAATTTTACTTGCAAAGCACATTATCTAATTAATTTTAATAATGTATTCTAACAATTATCCTCAACAAGATAATTAATTAAAATAATAAACACAATTTAATATTTAATTAACATTTAATAAAATACATGGCTTTTTAAAGATAAATTAAATATTTAAATACTTAAATTACAATTTAATCTAAAATTTTAGTAAACAATATTACCCTTATTTAATTAATTCAATCACAACTTTTAAAATACCAACATAAATAATGTACGACAAAACACAAACAACGACCACAAAGAACGGCAATTACAAGAACGCACAAAACCATTTAAACAAGATGATCTGACATCATGGGACGGGATGACTTCATTGCCACCTCTATTTCAACATTATACCATTGGGTTATAGGTGCTCGCCCTATCCTACCGATGCAGGTGGAATCCAGACTATGTACCTGCAATTATTGCATACAAGCGAAGTCGTGTGCATGTGCATACATATATAAAATCAAAGCATTGTATTGTGAGAAGGAATCGCAGTGTAGCAGGGCACCCGTGAATGAGTGGTGCTACACTGTCCTTCATCACATCTATCCAAACAATATAATATAACCAATAAATTAATCATTTCTAAACTAACAAATCATATCATATCATCATGAACAATTACTAATTCACTGCATCACCACCTAATACTGCATCTATATAAAAACATCACCAATTAAATGCAATCATAATGTAATATCATACTCACAAAATACCATTAGAAGCTCTTGTCCCATCTTCCTCTTCTGATTCCTTAGCCAAACTACCTGCACATCCCAGGTGAGAATGGAAGGTCACTGCAAAAGGGTGATTGAAATCAGAGAAAAGAGGTAAGTCACAGCTACCTACCAAACTTAAAAGAATGCATTTCAAAGACAGAATTGCAGATGTCATTGCTCTATTACATTACATTGTTGGGAATGTGCAAATTGAGTCCTTTGAAGATTGGATGTGTTCGTTTATTTTTGATATCTGTGATGAAAATGTGTTCATTGATTGGACTAAGATAATTTTCTTCCATTTGAACAAAAAATTAGTCAATTTTTAGAAAATTGCTACTTTCCATCTGTGTTCTTACCTAACAAATATTATAGCCAATCAAAGCTCATTTCTGGGATTAAAACCACAAATACCTCCAACTTTTGGCATGCTTGTGTATAAGTGCTACCTACAGCTTTACTAAGTATGCCGAAATGGGAGATTTTTCCCTTTCAATGATGCATTCTAAATGGAAGCTTGTGAGGAAATTGGATGGAAACCCTAAAGTGCATTTTTCTTCTGAAGTCAATGTCTCTTGTATCAGAATTTGGAAGTTTTTATATACAATTTGATAGATTTTCCTACTTGAGGATAGGAGGTTTTGAGAAAGCCCCACTAAAATATCCTCAGGTATCCTAAAGATTTGTTGGTGTTCCTAGAATTTTGTAGACAAATGGCCATTGTGAATGTAAAATACATGAATATGGGAAAGAAGGGGTATCCATTACCATTGACAACCCCATATTTCACATCCAAAAATAATCAAATGGCCAAATGTGTTGAAGGAATTCTCAAATAATATAATCTCTGACATTTATTCATGAGGACCAATTTCGATAGCAAGGGTTTTGTGAAATGGAATTTATATGGAGGAGTTCATATCAGCATCAGCCTTCTAATGAATATTTCTCAGAAGATTATGTTGATGAAAATGAAGTCCTGAAAAGAGATTACATGAGATTAACCCTTGGGAAGATATGAGATTTTGGTCTTCCTTTCTAGATTCATGAGGGTACAATTGATGATTCGGTGGTCATTGACCCCAAATATGAGAAATTATCTAATAAATATCATCCCAAGATTGACTGGAATAAAAATGAAGTCTTGGATATGAATATACGGGCTGCGCCAATCATGAAAAGAACTCAGGATTGGTTGGAAGGAAAATAGTGACAAGTTGCAAGTTCTACTCAAGAACCAAAATCTTTGTTAGTAAGTATGCGCTTTTCTACACACAAGTAGTTGATAAAAGAAAGGAATTAATGGCAGAGCTACAACATATCAGAAAAGAACAGACTAGTCTCTATGTGCTCTTACAAGAGATTAAAGATTTCATTTCCATGGATCAAATGAAATTAATTAATGAACAAATTGTAAGTGATGCAAAGGAGTTAGATCCTTCATGGCCCAACTCATTAGAGTGGAAATTGAGAATTTATGACACCCGGTGAAGGAGATTTCTATAGTACTTGAGAGATATTTGGACATGCTGGTGGAGATAAAAGGAAATTTTCATGACCTAAAAGTGGAGATAACTAATGAGTTTGATGAAAGGATTCTAGATTCAAAGGAGATTTGTCTAAAATTTAAAGAAATATTCAACAAGGAGATGGCTGATCCAGCCACCATGACTAAAGAATCTTTCTTAAATTCTAGTAGATTGCAAGTTTATCTCACTGCCTTTAAAACAAAAGCAAGTAAGAGGTCTGACACTTTGAATGAGTTTGAAGCAACTCTAACCAAAGTAAGAACCAGACTGCAAATTACCATGATTCCAGGGGGCAAGGAGTTACTTGCAATTATTTCCAAGTACAAGGATTACAAATACAGGATGAAGGTGCTAGAGAAATTGTTGCAACAAGAATTTGTCGAAGATCTGGAAGATGAAGAGACTGAAGCGGTGGGAGATTATGCATAATTAATTTTTAGTATTCCATGAAAATTTCTTTAATTTGGGTCTTTTTAGTTTAAAACTATTTTAATTATTTGGTGCAGTTACTTTCAAGAAACTGTTACCAAGACAATTTGTTTATGCTTTAAATATGGATTCGGCTGATGTGCTTAAGATATTTTTGGAAAACTTTGATTTACTCATTAGAGGAAAATTTTGTTATCTGGATTATTGCATTATGTTATTTTGATATAGAAGATAGTGGTGGAATTTATAAATTTGCAATATTTGAATTATGGTGTATGAATTTTTTATGCTTATGTTGAATGTTCTACCAGTGTTTGATCTATTATTGGAATGAATGATATTTTTGATTGTTACATCGTTGTAACATCATTTATCTGTGAATAAAGATTTTATGATGAGTTTGGATTTCATTTTAGTTGTGAGGAATTTTTAGTTTTATCTTATGATGAATTGATGAATACCCTTAAAGCTTTCTGGTTAAAAGCCCCTTCCTTTATTTGCTTTTTGGTTAAAGAAACAGTAGTTAAAAATTATTCCTTGAATATCAAATGAAGGTAGCTGCCACCTTTTAAAATAAGCAAAAAATCAGGTTGAGAATTATATGATTAACAATTCAACTATGGTTACATTTGTCACCTTAGTGGGCATGAGAATATATAGTTAGGTGATAAATCTATCAACCAACAGATTTTTGGTGGCTCTGCTAGGGACAACTCAAAAAAATATTGTTGTATAATGAGTTTCTCTATGGATAGTAGTAATGGTTCTTCAAAGGCGTAATGATTTTGTCCTTTAGCCTAATGTAGATTGGTTAGTGGGTGATCAAGAAGATATAATTACTAGTCTCAGATTACTTTCTTGGAAACAAAGAAGAATAGACTATCAATATCGCAGAGTTAATGAAGTATTAGAAGAAGAGGTGGAACTTGGCGATATTATAAGAGAAAATGCAATGCACTTTGAGAATGCTCAGGAGATTGTGTTCGTAGAAAATATATCACCTCTGGATAGAAGAGTAAGAGCCCCTCCCACACAGGTTCCTAGAAATCAGGTAAACAATAAGAAAAATCCTCCACAAAACCATCATTAAACAAAAATTTATGACTTCGTTGGCCTATCATTGTCCTGCCAGTGCTTGGATTCTAAAAGGTATACTAGGAATGATAAGAAAAAAAGGTTTGTGCATAAAGATTTTGAGTTCTTAGAAACCATTGATTTTTCATATTTTCCACCCACCTGAAAAGTTAAGTCTATCAACAGACCATCTCCTCCTCCTCCTCCTAAATCTAGTGTATTTGGGGTTCCATTTATATCTTGCCAAGCTCTTCTTTTGTGCGGTACTTCCCTTCCTACACAGGTAAATTTTCCTCTAGTAATGGCACAACCAGTCCCATGGGGGGTTGTCATAGGTCCTCTAACCTTTGGATCTGATGCACAACTCCATGACTTAGCCAAAGGTTTAGGAAAGATCATACCCAAATTTAGTAGAGATGGGAAAGTTTCTCCTGATGAACATATGGAAGCTTTCTTTGTTGCCTCTTCTATTCTTCCAATACAACATGAGGATGTTGCTATGAGACTCTTTGCAAAATATTTGATGGATGTTATTGCTGACTAGTTTTATTCTCTTCCCAATGGCTTTATTAACAATTCGGCTACCCTGAGAGCAAGGTTTGAGAACAAATTTAATTCTGTAGAAGATGATCAAGTCCTAGTTGCTCAATTGGGTTCAATGAAGAAGGAGATTCATGAGTCAATGAGGGATTTTGTGGCCAAGTTTAATAAGTTGTATAACAGAATTACTACAAACTTGAGGCCTGGTGTTGAATTGTTGAGAGCAATGTTCATTAACACTCTTCTGCAAAATGTGAGTTTCATTATTAAAAGGGAAGGTGCAGCTGATTTAGCTACTACAAAAGATAGAGTTGTATCAATAGAAGATGATATGATTATCTCTGGAAAATAGAAGGAAGAACTAAAAACTGATAATCCTTCACCAGTAAAGTCAATTGATCTGGTCATTCAAATATTGGCTAATGACATAATCACTCTTAAGAGGAAAATGCAAAAAGGTTCCACACAAAATCCTTATCAGGACGTTCCCAAGAATTACCAAGGAGCTCCCAAAAAAACACTTCCATTGCCTGCTCCAAGCCAAAGGCTAGCAATCGAGGGTCCTTCTTCCTTTAGTAATGGGAATCATTGTAATTTTCATTTGACTTCGGATCATGATGGAGCCACTTGTCCTGAGATGATTAGATTCATGAAAATGCTTTCAATGAATGAACATACAATCGAACCATATGTGGAGGAGCCTTATTTGTCCAATGATGTTGGAATGAACTTCTTTGAGTTCATATCATAAGATGAAGCAAGGGAGGATGTATACGTCAGATTTGATGATCCTAATTGTGTTGTTTTCACTAGAACACAACATTCCAAAGCTAATCAGGTTGGTTCATCTTTAGCCTTGAAGTACATTTTAACAAGATAGAAAAAGCAGGAGCAAAATGCTCCCAAAAATGTGCAAGCTGAGGTAACATATTCTTCATCTTTTGCCACTCTTTCTTCTGGTTCATTTGACATAGTTGAGTCTTGAAAGAATACCAAAAGTCAAATTTCACAAGATGAATACTTGAGACTCAATCCCTCAGAACTAGATAGGCTAGTGAGATATGTTAAACAAGAGCCTTCATCATCCCAATGTAATTCTCAAATTTCTGATAATAGTGAAGCCAATCTTGGGAATTAGATTTTCTTTAATATTGTAGATAAACCTTCAAGCTCACAAAATCCATTCATGAAACCAAAACCTTTCTATATATCATTATACATTGCTAGTTTTAGACTAAGTAATTGTATTATTGATTTTGGAGCTTCTGAAAATGTGATGCCTGCTTAAATAGCCAAAGCCCTACATTTATCTTATACCTCTTCCCAAGGAAAATGTTATTCCATGGATGGATCCCCAATTCCTATTATTGGTCAAATCAAAGATGCTCAAGTAGCCCTAGCTACTTTTCCTAAAAAGAGGCTGAAATTGA
This sequence comes from Sequoia sempervirens, assembly GCA_007258455.2. Lineage (NCBI taxonomy): Eukaryota > Viridiplantae > Streptophyta > Pinopsida > Cupressales > Cupressaceae > Sequoia > Sequoia sempervirens. The sequence goes on from VDFB02292582.1 coordinate 51,236, forward strand.
CTATATTGGTTGTTGACATTCCTACAAGTTATGGTATGCTCTTGAGCATAAGTTTTTGTAAAGATTTGGGTGGAGAAATTTAGATGGATTGGTCTCATGCCTTAATACCTTTGGACGGAAATAAAATGAATCTAAATCCTAAACCTAAGGCCAAGTTCACTATCTTAAAGTCTGGCGATCCAAGAGTAGATATTTTGTTTGTTGAAATAGGACCAGGAACCTATATGTGCAATTCTAATAAAGAGGGAAATTCGAACCCTATTAGCCCTAATTTAGTAAATGGATTGTGGACACTCAAAGTTGATGGAATCTTTGCCAGTGTTGGGTCAAGTGTCGGAGTAGTTCTAATTTCACCTGATGGCTATAAATTCCCCTTTTCTTTCAAATTGGAATTTTCTAATACCAATAATACAACCAAGTATGAAGCTCTATTGCTTGGTCTAAGTGTAGCCAAAGAAAAAGGTATTGAACAATTGAGGGTTGTGGGAGACACAGAATTAGTAGTGAACAAAGTTTGGGATTGTATAGAAGATTTTGATGCTTTTTCTATAGAATTTGTTCCCAGGGAATAAAATGCTAGGGCTAATTCCTTTGCAATTTCAACATCATTGCTTTTACCACATCTAGATTTCAAAGATGAGTTATACATAATTTAAATTATGTACAGGCCTAGTGTTCCTAATAATGTAAATCATTGGAAAGTGTTTAATAATGATCAACAAATTATTGAGTTTTTAGAGAAGGATAAAGCCTTTGCTCACATTTATTTTGAAGGAAACGATGAAAAAAACAATGATTTTTTAGAAAGTGACATTGTTACTCCTAATGGAAAGAAAACAAAAGTTATCCAATTGAAAGGTAATAAGATTCCAAAAGGTTTAGTTTCTCTTGAACATTTATTCAATATACATGATCCATATTTGAAATAGAAGGGAAAGGTCTCTATTGAAGCATTTGTTGAGTATGATAAGGTGAATATTGGTACAAAATATGATCCTAATATTGTTTGCATTGGAAGATGTTGTTCCCAAGAAGAGAGGGAGAGATTGATCTCTCTATTGATACATTACAGAGATGTATTTTCATGGTGTTATGCAGATCTAAAGAATTTTAGAAATGAAGAATTCTAGCATAAAATTCCATTGAAACCTAGTACTACACCTTACACATAGAAACAACGAACTTATAGTCCTAAGGTTGCAGAAGCTATTTTCAATGAAATTGATAAAATTCTCAAGGCTAGCATTATTT
>VDFB02292582.1:52586-68958 GCA_007258455.2 Sequoia sempervirens
GATATCTGATATTTCTAACAAAGAATTTATTGCCTAGGGATTAGCCTCGGGCTTGCTTTGGTATTTGGCTTGGACATGCCAATCCTAAGAAGTCAACGCAAAAAACGTGTTTGACAACTCACCTTATTTTTCTAGACTTCGTCCATGTGGCTAACGAATTTATTTTTAGCCAAAATTGATGAAACAAAAAGGGTTTGTAGAGGAGACTCTCAACTTTCCACCAATATAAATTATTCTTTACTTTGAATTTAATAAATAATTATTATTCATTTTCTATTAGAATTATGACTAAAGTCGATTGATAGGTTGATTGAAAATATCTATAACTTTCAAATGATTTATCATATTTTTTTGAATCAAAATATGTGTCACATTCTATGCCCATACTATGGGATTAAAAAAATTGAATTTCTTGAGTTTAACAAGTTAGGTGAATTGGAGACATACGAGGAGTTTTTATATTTTTTTTTTTAAAGTTGTAATAAAATTCATAATTAATTATTTACTTGGAAAAAAATTACAAAAATATGCTTCACATCTGGACATGAGTCCTCTACTTATATCTAAAATATTATAAAAAAATATTATCATTTTATTGTGGTTAGGGTGGTCAGAAAAACACCTACTTATTTTTTCCCTGAAATTTAAGTACTACTGCATTGAAATTTCAAATTTTCACCAAATAAAATTTTAAAAAAATAAAATAAACTTAGTAGTTTAGAAACTACATTCAATTTTCCACAGATTCTATTCTTACATATTTTTGAAATAATATAGATAACTTATTCAAATTTTTATGTCAAGTTGCCTAACTCTAATTTTTTAGAGTTTTCATTGCCACTTAATGGCCTGTTTTTTCCATGATGATCCTACACATACCCTTATACAACAGTAAGAAAAGAGAAAGATATTACATCATAGATTTCAGCTACACATAGCAAATAAGATGTTCAAATACCAATATAGTCATCATAGTTTCCCCAAAATAGAAACCTAGTTCTATGCACTAGCATCTTATTTATTCCACCAAAGTAGCCCTTTCCAATAAAACATATCACATCATATAATGCAAAACTTAATCACATAAATTTACTTCCAAATGCATCAATCACAAAGGATAGACAATAATTCATTTATAAACTACCTACATACTTTTCCTTAGTCTATTATAACTACCCTTTTACATGCAGTAAATTATTAACATTATGAAAATGCACTGAACAACATGAGTAACCTAATTATGCAAAATAACATCTTATCCTAATGCACATTTAGTCAAACAAAATAGATCCACATGCCAACTAGTCAACTAAATAATTTAAACCCGCACATGCATTTCAAGACTAAATTTGTACTTTTTAAAGAACTAGAAGTCATGGAAATGAAACAAGGTCACACAAGAAAAATCAACTAGGAGAACATAATGGGTTCATGTGAAACTAGAGTACCTAGTGTTATAACTTGGGCTTTGATACCAGGTGTAACGCCCCTCGCCAAGGAACCCCATAGGACAACACTACACTAGGTCAATAATGGATTTTTTTTTTTTAAACAATTAACATTAGAATGCATAACATAACATGACAAACTAATCCTAGGTCCTCTAAGGTTCCCCAACTACACTACTCACAATCTAACACCAATATTACTAGAATCATCCCTTTAAAATAAAAGATACAAGAACAATCTAACATGCAAGGTTCATCTTAAAGCATCATAATAAATGATCCTATATTACATACTTCCATAATGTAATGACTAATAACCAAACATCAGAATCATTTTCTAACTAACTATCATATGAAAGATGCATTACTTAACAATACTTTTTGCAAGATAAAATCATTAATAATCGTTACATCATTACAATATTTACAACATTGTTTCCCCTAGTATATATAAGAAGATTACATTAGATTACATTAGGAGATACAAACTGACATATAATCCAATATACAAATATAGGATAGATTACCCTCTTGAACAAGAACAGGAACTGGAGTCAACAACAAAATGAACAATCTCCATGCACACAAACATGCAACAAGAATACCCAATGGAGAAAAGGCACCGACCACCCGACCATGTGGAACCTTAAGGTCCACCCCCCATGCTAGGAGATAACGGAAGGTCCAACATCCAATAGACATTCAAGAAAGCAACAAACTAACAAAAAAAAGGACTATACCAGGACTCCAACACAACACTCCTAACATAGAACATCACTTACAACACTTGCTTCACTTCCAGAGGCACTCACACCACAAAAGGAAGAAATACAACTAGAGAATTCTAGACTATAATAGGGAGGAGTGTCATCGTATGGTCCAAGCATGGGTTCTCCTGGCAGTCTCTCACTAGACCTCGACCCCCATCGAGAGCCAGCCCCCCTACTTGCAACTAGAAAACCCTTCAATATAATATCATTACCACATCTCAAGAATCCATACATAATAGGAAGCAACACCCTTAGGGATCACATTTCACACAAAGCACATAACCAAGAACATTGCCAAACCACTTCAAAGAAAAAACAATCGTAAGGACCATACATACAAATATACTCCCTCTAGGCCTCTGGAAATAAACATACTAAATACACTTCCCAACATACTTCCCATAGGTGACATTCATCTTAAACAATCACATAACGCTTAACCCAATAACCAAGACTCTTTGTTTATTACAAACAATTAACCATCATATTATGACCATGAAAATATTCCCAGTAATACGGTATTATTTTAAATCATTTATTTTCACTTAACCACACAGTTCTATTTAAAATATTATTTACCCAATAATTATATTTGAATACAACTACAACAATCAATTATTCTAATTAACTGATTTACATGACAATTTTACTAATAAGCTATTAAATAATTATAGGAATATTCAACATTCACCCACTAATTAATTATCAGAGAGAAATCTAGATCATTTATGATTTAATCGAAAACACTTAAGATAATAACCTATCTATTTATGAAATAAATCATGTCACTCAAATTATTTACCCAATTCACTTTTCTGTAGTGAATTAAGTACTCAGTTTACTAACAGCTATCCAATTAAAATTTTGTATAACATTTTATTACTTCATTTATCATATATTCTTTCACATACCAATAAGCCAGTCTTTTATTATTTACCCCTATATTATCTGATACATATAATATATACCTTATTATTCATAAAAAGGCAATCAAAATATAATATTTTATATGCATATACATACACATATATGCATGCATATATACATACATACATACATATATATACATATATATGCATATATACACATATATATGCATATACACACACACACACACATATATATATATATATATATATATATATATATATATATATATATATATATATATATATATATATATATATATATATATATATAATGAAATCATATTATCTAAATCCATTCGATAGTTAACATATCATCAATAAGAATGAAAACATAAAATGTATCTTATTATCAAAGATAATATCAAACACAATTTATAATATCAAATGCAAACTAACGTACACAGCCCGTTTGACAATATCAAATGCAATTTATAATCAAATACAATTTATAATATAAAACACCAAATCACATAAGCTAAATCAAATGCAATTTATAAAATAAGACAATATCAAATGTAAGTTATAATATAAAACACCAAATCACATAAGCTAGATCCCCAACGTGCACAATAATCACACGAATGGTGCTAATAATAAACTAGGGCATACGACCCATTTGACAAGAGGCTCTAGGGAAAAAGCCTAAGCAACTATTTGGCAGGACGCCATAGGCAGGCATTGAACTATTGACAGACGACCCCAAAGAGATGTTAACTCATGGAATGCAATAATTGCAAGATAAGCACAGATTGGATTCGTTTAAAAAAAACATAACTCTCAAGCAAGTTGCAAACAACTAGTGTAAAGCTAATGTGGAACAGTTGACTAAGATAGCTCTTGATTCAACTAACCACCCTCTCATGAAATCTCATTCATATAATAACCTTGTAGGATCTTATCATATTGAAGGCAATTATGATTTTGTTAGTCGTTGTTGCATGGCGTCAGTCAAGGAAAGTCGTGGCCATAGGAGTTTGTGTTGCCATACTTTCATTGGTACAAGTTCGAATGAAACTAGGAGGTCCTAAGAGTTCTCCCTCAAATTATGAAAAGGCTTTAGAAGCTTTCAAACAAAGGTAATTGGCTAATGTAAAACCAAATTCCACTATAAATGGCAGTGCGTAGGTGTGGGTGTGTGCCATATTTTCTTATTATTTTCCCAAGCCGACATGTATGCAATAATTAGCTAAATAGATAAATATCCCATTCTCAAGAATATTAGAACATTCTAACTTTTATTTTTAAAATAGAGAGTGGAATCAATCCATTGTTTGCACATTCAAAAAAGTAGATAAACAGAAGGTTGAAATCCAACTTGGATCCAACGTCTAACAAAGACAAAGATTTGATGCCGAGATCAATCCTTCACCACAATTTCAACTTCTCTGAAACCCCAATCCAAAATTTCTAGAAAACCATTTCAGCATAATCAACAATGAAGGAAATATTTTACAGATAGTTTCCTTTTTCCCCAAAAAGAGTCGAATCTTCCCTTTCCAAAACCAAAATATTTCAGGAAAAAGAGGGATGTCCCTTGTACGGGAAATCCCCAACCAACTTTTTATAACGGGTTAGAGTTAAATTAATTTATTAATTCAATAGTTAGGACAATTAAAGATATTTTATTTAAAATTATAATTTGGGTAAGTATAATTAATACCCAATTCACACAACAGTAAATCCATTCACCAACATCTATTTACACATTATAAGTAATTGTATAATTCCAACCTTATACATTTTTTTATTTTTTTATCATGTTCTTTTTGTTATTTATTAATTATAATATTACACTATAAATTTATTTTATTATTAACTAAGAATATATATTTATTTATATATTTAGATATTTATTTATCAAAGTGTTCCTTTTTACTAATAATTTATTTTAATGCATAGGATCACCAAGATATTTTGTTAGACAATATAAATCAAATAAAACCAAATACCCAAATGATTACCTGACCACTATCCAGGGTCAAAAAGCAAAACCACAAGCAACACTAACTAACCAAACTGACAATACTAACAAGGTATCAATAGGATGCTCATCCTCTTCGAGGACGATGGCTCGGGTAGGGGACCAAGTGTTATCTCCTGATCAATTGATCCATTGGGTTCAAGGCACGCTAAGACCTGCTAATTCAGGTGGAGATGTAGCCTAGTACCTATTCACTCAAACATACAAGTTAGAACACTTGTGCATAATAGCCAATGCACTAGGAATGAAACTAAATAGCAATCATATTTCATTCTCATATGTCCCCCATACTTCCAATGGTACGATGCCACCCTTTCCTCCTAACCTAACAACATACTATTGCATCACCTATTATCCAATTAAATCTCTACATAGCGATAATGACATGACCATATATGTCATACTCACTAAAGCACTAATAGAGGCTCATGTCCCATCTGCAACCACAACACTTGAACACAAGTCAGTACATCTTCATGAGAATAAAGATAATCATAATCAAAATCATAATGACATGTCAACACAATAATAATATATTAGAATCAAGTGAAACCCTAAAGGCAACCAAGCACTCCCATCACATCAATATGTCCATAGGTTGCCTCCTTCATCTTCAGGTTCCTTAGCCAGACTACTTGCACATCCATGGTGAGAATGGAGGGGCACTACAACCTTAACTGCACAACCTAAAGCCTTTTCCTTGAACATAATTTAAGGAAAGGGGATAAAGGATCCTCTTGACACAATCCTCTAGATACCTCAAATAAGTCACATAGAGAACTATTAATCAATATGGAGAAGAAAGGTGTGGATATATAATTGAATATCCAATCAAGCTATTTCATTCTAAAACCAAATTTGCAAAGAACCATCATAAAAAAGGGTAAAACTCTCTATCATGTGCCTTATTTACATCCAACTTCAATATCATGTTTTTTCTTTGAACATTCAATCAAACAAATAGCTTCATGAGCTATTATAACACCATAAAAAATTCTTTGGAAAGGAGTGAAATTTATTTGCGTTTGTGATATAAGCTTGGGGAGAATTCCTTCAATCAATTATTAATGACCTTCAAAATAATTTTATATATTATATTGTAGAGAGAGATAGGGAAAAAGTTAGTAAAAGTGTTGTAAGATGGTTTCCTTGAAATGAGAGAAATATTTGTAACATTTAGATGCCTAATAAATTTACTAAATATTCTTGAATCTTCAATGATATTATGTATTTTTATGATAATAGTACATACCAACACTTTCAATATAATATATTGTAGAACCATCCATCCCTAAATCTTTATTTGGGGGAATTTAGAAAGTTACACATCTAACTTCTTCCAACATGATTGGTGCCATGAGAAAGGAATTATTGTATCTTGAAAGCACACAAGGAATATTTTTAATAGTTGACATAATTTTAAATACGTATGTACCATCCTTAAACATCAATATATTTTTTGGTGAATAAATTTTATTTGGATATCCATGAGGATATCTAAAATGCCACCATCTTATACAATTACTAATTCAATTCTATTTTGTTCTTATGTAAATTTTGAAGCATTATGAATAGATTTTATATTTAAATTTTCCTCTTCAAGCCATGTTTCCCTAGACTTTCATTTCTAGAAGATCTTCTCCCTCACAAAAAACTCAATGTTCTACCAATAAATATTTTTGTTTCAATTAATCTTCTTAAAACATTCCCTTATGTATAATTATTTTATTAAGATCTTCTAGATCTAATTCAATTCTTAATTTTCATGGAAAGCATTTTTTAAAGCACGGTCCTATTCTAATCCCTCAATTATTTCTTTAGAAAGTTCAATTTTTTGAAAAGAAAAATATTTTAGAAACCTTTTGTGTAACAATTGTTGTCAACAAATCCTTGATTAATGCCAAATCATTACTCTTTCTAAACCACATCAATTCAAACTTGAAAGGGAAACTCTATGAGGGATGACCTCCACTAATGGAAATCATGCTCAAGAAGTGGTTCGACCTAGAGATGGGACAATAAATGAAGTCAAAAAATTATGCATGTGCAAGACAACATTTATTATGCAATAATTTGTCCAATCTTTCAATGATATTATAAAAATGGACTTGTGATTAGTTCATGTATATAACTTATTTCTGGTCACTATGTCCATTAGATGTTTGTCACTAATAAAATTTTAAATCCCTTATATGATTGGGATATGTGAGAAAGACCACTACTCTTTTCACAACATTAGAATATTACATTGAAATCCCACAAAGAATGGACTTTTAATTTGCTACTAGATGCAAAAATTCTAGAATTTGAGCCCAAACTAGAAATTTATCAACTATCTTAACAATTCCATATACATTAATCATCTTGAAATAAATATCCAATACCATAATCTAAATAGATACCAAAAAAAAATAGAAGAGGTAACCATATTAGGTTGAATAAACACCTTACTTGGTTTCCAAAATGTCCCAATCCCTCCAAAAGCACCAAATGATTCCACAAAGATTCCATCCCACCCTTGATACTGGTTGAGAAATATATGTACATCTACCTTGCATAGCTTAATTTCATAAAACTTGAAGATATTGACCAAATGTTATTTCTATATGGTTCTAGGTCATGCAACTCTTGTTAGGGGAAAAATCCCCTATCATTTTAGCAGGAAATATTCATTTCCCTCTAAGGGAGGGGCTTCTTCCCATATATCTTAATAGATAATGATTAATGCTAGGTTGTCCTCCATATAGAGTGTGTTCCTCTCTTTTTTTATTGGTTTTTATGTCCCCTCTTCCTTCAAGAATCAATATTGGCCTTCAAAATCTTAGTTGTGAATTGGCTAGTGCATCTTACATTTATGATTCCTCACTCATCATCTAATTCAAAAACTAGTCCTAAACTTATTTACTCTTCTTCCTCTAGAGGATCTACACCACAAATTATCTTATTAAAAGGAACAAATGAAATACTATTACATACCTTCCTAGTTTATAAAAGGTCTAATTCAACAATAATGGGTAATTGGACTAGGCCAAGAACTAGTTTTTTGGTCTTTTTAACCTAGATTTGTTTCTATTTTTGGGGTTGATCCTTTGGGTAATATTTTATGAAATGTGAGTGGCTATCACTTTTTAGACAAAATAATTTATTCTCTTCAGCCTTAATTAATTGCATCCATTCTCCATTTAACACACATAAAGTTAAGGTCTTTGCGATTTTGAGTATTGCAACCACACATAATCAAGCAAAAATATTAAATTCTTCACCAATCATTCATCATCAATTGACACAAGTTCCCCAAGTCATTTCTAATAATGAAAGACACATCCATTAACCAAAATTCCATAGGAAGTTTATACAAGTGGGTCCAAATTAAAATTTGTTGCTCCACATTTTAGAGGATTAAGATTTAGACACTATTTTTTAATAAATAAATGCACCTCACCAAGAATCCATCCTTTTTGTTTAATATATGATCTCTCATATCCTTGTATACTCAGAGGTTGCAATAGAAAACTTTTTGGGATAAAATGTATTATTGGAAATAGATTCCAATTATCAATTGGCCAATCTAGAATTGTTTGGCTCAAGAGGTTGGTGCCAATAAAGGAAAAATTAATGAGTGATCACAAAGAAAGGAATTTACATCAACAACAACTGAAGCATCAAGTATAATTTTGGCAAATGCAAAACTAGCCTCATCAATCTTCTAAAAAACATATAGATTCCTATTGGGTGTGCATAAGGGTACAAATGAAAAATATTGGAGGTGTGCTATTATAGTAATATACTAATAAATACTATTTATATATTTTTTAAAATACATAATTTATTATATTTATAAATTCATAAATATCACATATATATAATTTGATGATGTTGATTATAAGTGTTTGGTTTAATATTGTGAATGAAGTTCCTTAGAATGAGTTTAAAGAAGCTACTTAGCATTTATTTAAATTTATAAAGAATTATTCTCTTTTATTTTATTTACATAAGAATTATTTTATAGTTTTATTTTTGTTATATCTATGTTGGTTATGTTTTAGTTTTATGTATACTCCTGTGTTATTAGAACACCTCTTAGCTTAATTAGATTACAAAATTATAAATTGTTTTAAATTAGATTATAAATTATTGTAAATTATATACTTATGAATTAAATTATAAATTAAAGTACAGAAAAGGTATTCTAAATCATAATTTAAATTTAAATTAAACTCTAAATTATTAAGTTTTATTATAAATTTAACAAATCAAATTATCAAATAAAAAAATTAAACTAAGTTAAATTACTAAAGTTTAAATTGAATATCAATACTAGAAAAGTAAAAATGAATATATGGCAAAGATGTAAACATATGAAAATTTATATGTGCAAACCTTTGCCCGACTCATCCCTATGCACCTCACATGCTACACATCCTCCCCAAAAATTAAATTGCAATTAAAGCTTCACAACCATCTATTTATTTATGAGACTCCTCATAAGCTCACTAAGAGTGACACTCTAAGATACTTAGAAAATAGTGAAGCACTTTTAGCGTTCATGGAAGTTGGAACCTATTTCATTAAATGAGTTTTAAGAATTTTATCATGAGTGAAAATTTGTATGAGAGAAATTTTTAGTCTCAAAATCCTCCAAACTCAAAAGATTAATTAATGAAGAAGCTTCATTTTAATAAATATGTATGAGAGTCAAATTTCTAATATCAAGTGCCTAGTGAAGTGTTCAAATAGGTTTAGTTCATTCAGAACTCAAATAAATGAAGAAGCCAAGTTTTAAGAAACATGCATGAGAGTTAAATTCCTAACCTCGAGTACCTAGTGAAATGTTCAAATAGACTTAATTCACTCAAAAATTAATATTTAAAAAAATATAATGGAAATCATTCTACGCTTGTCCAATATCTCTAACACCAAAAACTAATCAAACAACAAACAACAAAATTAAATAAGTTCACTCAAGACTAATTAGAAGCCTTCGACTTATCACTCAAATCCAATCCTATTCAGTGCAGACTATGCCATTTTAGTAATTTAGTAGCCAAAGACAAAACCATTCAGTTATAGACCCTTATTCTTTTATCCATAAAGTTTTAAGACTCCTCTTAAAGATAGTGACTGCTTTTTGAAATTTAAAAAAAAAAGGTACGATAAAGCAAAAGCAACGGGCATTTATTTATGTTTAGAAGTCATAACCGTTCCCTCAACAAACGAACCATCCGTCACACTATTTTACAAAGTTCTTCAAATAAATCATCCCTGGACAGAAAGATCGTACAAGCATTCTGATTGATTCACGATCTGAATTTTAAGAGAGCAAAGAACTTATTCTGTATGGATGGGTACTGTTGAAAACACCCATTTGCAGGAATTTTTTGATTGATTCAGAATTTTAGCTTTTAACAGAGTTGAGATCTTATTCTGTCAAAATGGGTGGTGATCATCATGTTGTGGAGATCCATGAAGCGCAGATAAAGATCACTTCTCTTCTTCACAACAACAACAACCACCGGAAGAAATTGCAGATAGCAGGGGTCGACAGTTTCTGGTCAAATTGTGGCAGAGGGAGGAGGAAATTGTTGCTATAAGAGGATTCAGAGCATCATATCATAAATTTTCCAAATTGCTTGTTTCTTTTTTGGCTTTCATGGAATTGTTCTGACTCTTCTTTTTACTGCTCCACTCAAGAGAATGTTGACACTTGTAAGAGATGGTGGATCCCTGGTACTATACCATTTGTGACCTCTTTGGTTTTCAGTTGTGTTGTTCTGCACAAGCTAATTGATCAAGGCAATGTTGTAAAGATCTTGCAGAGAGACAAGACTTATTTGAGGTCTCTGAACAGATGCATTCAAGAGAGCCTCAGCCTGCTAAGAGGTGGAAGAGCTCTAGTGTGGAAATTAAATTAGGCCCTCTCATATGGTGCTCTCAATTTTCTCTTCCCGTTGCTTTGACTTTTATCTCAGCCCTCCTCCTATGGTCATGCAAGATAATTTCATGCAGCTAACTAGTTGATAAGATGATTGTATGTGGGGTGATTTATGTTTAACAGAAGAAGAATTTTCAACACATTTTGCCTAAGTGGAAGAGCAAAAGTGAAATGTCTGATTCGCTTTCCCAGATGACTTGTTGGCTTTGATGGCTGTTCTTGAAAATATTCAAGCCTCAAGGTATGTCTTCAACTTTTGAATGTAGAATAGTGTATTTCTTGTCGAATGAAGATGGCAGAACATTGACAAACATAGAGGTACACCCTGATTTTTTCATTTCTTTACAATTGATTGGCAATGTCAGAGATAAGATTTTCAAATTGAGATTTACCCTGTTCTGAAGATGCTTTTCATTTATAGGGATTTATCAGGTACTTGTTGATATCCATGTGGTGTGTTTTCAAAGTGAGATTTTATTTATTGCCTATGAATATGTCCAGTGTAAGGGTTTTATTAACCCTCTGTTAATGATCCTAATATATCAGTTTTGCATTCAAAGCATAATTACAATGTTGACGTTCTTATAACTGAAATCCATAAAAGAAATTACCTGTCCTCAGATGGATCCTGAATACCCATGAGATATACTTTCGAAGTACCCTATCCATTGGTAAAAGATGAACGCTCTCTGTTTTCTTTAGCACTGGGGTGTAGGACAGCACCGAGCTTATTAGTGCCTTGCTGATATTTGCAGAATGTGTTTGTCCTATGTAGTAGGGATTGTATCAGGGCTTTGCTGATGTTTTTTTCAATATACATGATGTATATCTTACACAGATTCCTTTGCATCTACCTTATTGCTTAGAGCCATTTACAAAATAGGGATTGCCTTTGCCTATAAACATAATATGTCTGTTGGTTGGGTGATTAAATTGAGATAAGCAATGAAATTTACCAGTTATCTCCTGTGGATCCAAAGCAATCAAATATGTTTTAAGCCAATGTTGTCCTGTTGAGGTTATTTTAATCGTTTGCAAACAATTATAAAATATTATATACAGAATTCAGGAAAGAGCTGTATACACAAACACAGTCCAACCCATATTTCTATTTAAGAGTTCTAATTTGTTGATTTCCGCAGCTTGAATCAACAAATGTTACTCGGCTGTGTGAGACGATATTGTCTATCTTGTTTTTTCCATATCAGATAGACTGACACCATCAGCACCAGCAAAAAATACTCCAACACGAAAAGTATTGCAGGAAATTTGGATGTAGCGAATGTACTCACTGACTAGGGCAAAGTAGCGAATGTCTTGTTTTTTCCATTAAGAAGTGTTTACTTATTGGGTTGTGAAACAATATTTTGATCGTTTTATCCTCGCCAGATTAGGGCAAAGTAGCTTGCTGCGCGGGCAAGGGGTGTCACTACTGAGTCCTTCATAGTACTGGGTTATTCCTCCTGTAATTAGGAGTCTAAAGAATTTTCCTACAGCCAAGCTGTGAACCAGGGTGTCTAAATAAATATGGAATACCTTATCATCCTAAACGTCTGTAGCAGCACACTTAGTCGCAAGGACAGTCCAGAGGACTAGAAAGCACAAGGTACACCAAAATCTGGTCATATACAATGGCGTAGAGTCTAGCTTTGGTCATGTTTAAATTCAGACATAAGAATCTGTGTATAGCCTCCGTCTGGGTTATTCGTTCCATTTTATATTCCTGCAGATTCAGTTTTCATTCACCTCGATAGCAATCATGGCCATTTACATTACTATCTAAATATGTAAAATGTACTAAATGCACGCAAACCCCACCACATGTGTGTGAACGTTTGTATTTGGCCATTAATAGCTCTGGGTATCTTTAGATTCCCATTTATAGAGCTGCATAGTATTTATTACAGTTTAGTTTCTTCGCAGCCATGATAAGAGTCTAAGCATGTTGGCATTTGGCAGTGCCTGGCTTTCTACTTGGTGGAATCACAACTTCAAACCGGAGGGGGTAAAGACAGGGTATTCCATACGCCAAAGTTGGTGTGCTGGGTACGCCTGTATCTCAAACCAGACATTGACGTTACATATAAAATATCTAGCTATATAGTATTTATGATTTATTATAGTTCACTTAATTGACATGTTAAACTTGCTCCATTGATGCAATTTTCCCCCTAGATAGGCGCTCCCCCGAGTTGAGTTCTCATAGATGCAGCTGTGTATGAAAAAATCCGGAGGCATTTTTTGGTATTTACATAAATGGTGCTGGATTCCAGGGTATTTGTTGCTCTTTAGTCCCTGGATGTTATAACTTATGAACCTTACATATAGAGCTCTTTTTATGTCCACGGCAGAGATCTTATCCAAATATTTCAGTTTGGTACTATAATATTTTACATGGTCAACTCTCAATTGGTAAGAAATTTTCTATTATATGTGTCCTAGAGATTTAAGACAGGTACTGATTTTATTCAATTTTTATTATTGGCAGTTGTGTAAACAAAAATCTTCAGATTTGAATGGATTGTTGAATGACGCGTCATTGAAGGCTGTTGCAAAGTTTAGAGGCACTGGAAACAGGGGAGAGCACTATGCAGTAGTTGTACTGCTCAACTGCAGGTCCATGTTGGAGCCAGTGATATCAGATCCCACAACTGGTAGTTCCTTAATTCAATACTTTAAAATTTAGTTGGAGTAGCACAAGGATTTACCTTAATTTCAGTTTCTGATTAGTTTTTTTTTTAACTTATTTTTCGCAGTCCATGTTCCACCCTACTAGACTCTAGGTTACTAGTTATTACTTATTTGTTTAATGTCTATTCAAAATCTGTGATTTGCGATCTTACATTTAGTGTTGTATACTGGTCCATTTTTACAACTTTAGATCTGTGGTCTAAAATTACGAACTTTCGTATCCGATTGTGCATTGGGTTGTTGAAGTTGGGATGCATCATGCAAATTGTTTTTTCCTCACTCGGTTCTTCTTTCTTGACCTGCTATCATATGAAGCTCTATGTCTAGATCTGAATTAATTTCTTATTGGAGTAGATTATTCTGCTCCACCAATTCTTTATTTGCTTCTATAGCTTATCCCTCATATACTTAGTTACATTCCTCTCTTTCCAGCCTTCAAGATAGACAAGAAACTCCAAGGGGCTACACCTCATAGCAAGGACATCCTCAGGCTTAGATGTTTGAGGATTATCTATTTTTTCAATGTCACCCATGACTTGTACCCACTCCTATGCCTGAGAAGTATCTATTCTGTCAGAATCACCTAGGATTTACACCCTATCTCATCTCTTTGTTTTCCAGTTGAAAATTGAATCACCACAGCTAATATGTACAATTAGATCATCTGAAAAACTCTTTGCTTGCAGAGCAGATATTGTCTTTTATGGTGCCCTACTGCTGAATCACTTAAAGGCCTAGTGAAAATTTAGCAAATTTAAGGTTAGGCGTGCGAACATTTGCTTTTTCTAGAAGCGCAAACCGTTTTTGTGGAAATGTTGGCTTTTATGTCCGAAATGGCAACACACTTAATGTTACAGTTTATAACAAAGCCAAGCACAATGCCACCATGCCACAGTGCCCCATCCAACCAGGGGGAAAATTTACATACACATTCACCATTATTGGGCAGGAAGGAACGTTGTGGTGGCATGCACATGTCTCTTGGCTGCGTGCAACAGTTTATGGAGCAGCTCTTATCCGTTTACCCAACCCCATGCTGAGATTACTATAGTGCTAGGAGAATCAGCAATAAAAAGGCCCGGGTCTATTCATAATTTCTCTTTATTTTAGTAAATTCATTTTTTTTAAAGATAAAAGATAAATAGGGATCAGTCTGAATAGTTAACCTACTAGTTTAATTACTGATTTTTAAATTTCTATTAGTGAAGACTATCTTTTAAAATTGATCAAAGTTTAATATTAAAAATGATGTTTTCAATTTTATTTTGAAATATTCAGTTTTTTAACATTAGATTATATACATGTATCTTTTTTATTATTTATTTTTTATTTTGAATATTTTTATTATCTTTTTAGTTCATTTAGAGAATTAAACAAATTTATTCATTACAAAAATGAACAAGTTATAATCTAAGAGACTTTTTAATTGAATTAATTGTGATGTTTGAAGTAGAAATATATCTTGAATATTTAGAAAACTAATTTTTGAGATGCAAAATTATTTATTATGTTTATACTTGAATATTAAATTTCAATGTTATGAAAGGCATAGTTCTCAAAATATTGCCATTTAATGATTTACTTTTTAGTTGAGGGAGGGAGAGATGGCAAGAGAGAGAGAGGGGGGTAGACAGGGAGAGGCGGTGCGGGGAGGGGGGGGGAATGGAAGAGGGAGAGGAGGAGGCGGGGAGAGGGGGGAGGTTGAGGGGGAGATAAAGGGAGAGGGGAAGATGGAGGGAGGGGAGAGTGGGAGGGAGAGAGAGGGCAGTGGGGAGAAAGAGAGAGGGGGAGAGAGGGAGAGGGAGAGAGGGGGGGAGGAATGGAAGAGGGAGAAACAGAGAGGGGGGGAGAGAGGGAGAGGGAGAGGGAGAGGGAGAGAGGGAGAGAAAGGGAGAGGGAGAGACAGATACAAATGGCGAGAGAGGAAAGAGGAGGGAAGGGGAGAGAGGGAGAGAGGGAGAAGAGAGAGGGGGAGGGGAGAGAGGGAGAAGAGGAGGAGAGGGAGAGGGAAGAGGGAGGGGGGAGAGAGGGAGAGAGTAAAGGGGGAGAGCGAGGGGTAGATGAAGGGAGAGAGGAGAGATAGCAGAGGGGAAGTGCGAGGGCAAAGAGAGGGAGAAGAGAGAGGGGGAGAGAGGGAGAGAGCAGCTGGGGAGGGGGAGGGTAAGCAAAGAGGGAGGGAGTGAGAGAGGGAGGGGGAGAAAGGGGAGGGTGAGGGGGAGAGGGGAAGGCGGAGGGAGAAGAGGAAGGTCAAGGGAGAGGGAAGGGTGGGGGACAGGGACAGGGAGGGAGACGGGGAGGGGGAGGGACGGGTGGTGCATAGAGGGAGAGAGGGGAAGGGGGAAATGGAGGAGGAGGGAGGTAGGGGGAGAGGGAGAGGGAGGGATGGAGGGGGGTAAGCGGAGGAGGAGGGAGGTAGGGGAAGGGGAGAGAGAAGAGGGAGGGATGGAGGGAGACTGAGGGAGAGAGGGCGAAAGGGACGGGTAGGGGACAAAGGGAGAAGAGGGGGAGAGGGAGAGGAAGGGAGGAAGGGGGAGGGAGGCATGGAGAAGAGGGAGGGAGGGAGGGGGAGGAAGGGACAGAGGAGGGAAATGGGGGAGGGGGAGAGAAGAGGGAGGCATGGA